>VWZT01009526.1:362981-418022 GCA_013397055.1 Pachycephala philippinensis
AAAAAGCCAGTTCTAATGACACCAAAGCTATTTAACCAGAGAGGAATAGAAACGAGCTCTGGTTCTGCAGCTGTTTATGCGTTTTCCATTTATGAATAATTTGGTAACAGGTACAAACAATGTTAGGTTCCTAAGCAGCTTCAGCAGACGAGAGGAAACAGTTTTCCACTGCATCTCCCTCCATACTGTCTATGCAGCAGTGTTTACTGTGCCTTCATGGGGCTCGTGCCATTTTTCATCTGTTTATCTACTATCTCCTTTGTTTCATAATAACAAGAATTCTGCTTCCAGAAATAGTAAAAGAGCAAGATTCTAATAAAGAGCATAGTGGGCTGTGGAGAAAGAGCTGAAAGACGGTACAGCTCGCACCTGCGTCACGTTCACATGTGCTAAAACTAAAACACAGCTGGTTGGTTTAATTTTAGGCCTACTAGCGTTGGCAACATCCCTTTTATCTCCAATGCCTAATTATGAAAGCCCTAAGTGCCAATACTGTTAACTGCTTCAGCACTGACTGCTGTTGTTTCACTGCACCCATGCAATGCATCCAATAGCCTGGTGTTGCTTGGCACAGTATCCTAATTCTCCCCTCTTCGAATACATAGTGCCTATACAGCTATTTCTTCCTTACTACATTAAGAATCTAAACCCTAATAAGTGTTTTTAAGTGAGTTCAATGCTATTCAGACCTGATGAAGACACAGAAAATGATGTGACATACACAAAAGACATAGAATTAAAACCTGAACTGTCATTTCTATGAATCCCAATTATAACTATTAGCTTACTCAGCCTTTTTCATGTTGCTCTTTAAAATGATCTTTTAATTTATTTTCCTTCTATCAGATAATGTGCCAGCTTCTCAAAAAGAGATGGCAGACTTTGCAAACACAAAAATTATATTTTTACAGAAACTTCCACTTCTCTTTTCTCAGGATAGTGAGAAAATATGTAAAATAAGGATCACAAAAATACTAGGATCACATCTAAAGCCTCATGGGCAAAAAGCTTTGTTTCTTTAAACCTACAATCTGTAAAAAGTAGTTTTCTAAATATTCTTTAAAAGAGGGAGAACAATTTCTATCCACAAATCTTAAATTCTGGGAGGGCATTTATTCACAGGTGGATACCAGCCCTGTTGGGTTTAGTATCAGCTCAATGGATTTAGTGTTACTGCCTCCATGAACTGCTTCTAAACACATAAATTACTTTTATCTCCTTCAAAGAAGTTTCTCATAAATATCCCCTAAGCCAACTCATTTTCTTTCTAAACATTTCTTACAACTCTGTTACCCCTCTGCATATAGGGGTGTAGAACCTGTCAGACCCACCAGTAATACCAGTCCCATTATTTCCTGGTCCATTTCTGCCAGCCTGTTCATATGCATCTTTCAGCCTTTGTTTTATATTTTGAAAGCTAACGTATTGTGGCAGGGAAAAATATTATGCTATGTTAATACTATAAACTGTAAAGTGACACTCATAACAGTGCAAGGGAGAACCAGTAAAAATTAATGAGAATGCTTGGTGATAAAATCTCAGTCTATCCTGGCAACAAGGTGAAAGAACAAATTTAGTACCAGTATGTCTGCATAAAGCACAAAATTAGCAAGAAACTTACAAAATCTGGCCAGTAATTGTCTGACACCATTAATTTAATTTCTATTTCCTGTAAGTCTACATGAAGGAGACATGTAGCTGCTCTAGACAACAATCTGAAGACAGCAGCCTTAACGGGAATGTATTTGGAAGTCACTAAATCTCTTTTAGTAATTGCTCTTTCTTTGCATGGAATTCATTATGCACTGAAGTCTAACTCAATTATAGTACATTCAGGATTCCAAAAATCTCAGTGCTTCACTGATTTTTCAGCTACAATAGGATAAATACCCACACTTTAGTGATGACTATACTCAGCTGTCTTTTTAAAGGAGGGTAGGTCAAGTATATCATCAGTTGTGCTCCTACTGAATCCTGCCACTCCTTATTTTTTCAACTTCAGCTTACAGTTCAAACTTTGATGGATAAAGATTCAGTGAACACCTTGCTGATGAAAAAGAATCTAAGTTCCCCAGGTGAGTTCTGAAGGAGCTCCTTAGGTTGTCCTAAGAGTCAGAATGGCATCTTCGTAACCGTTTTTCAGCCTTGCACATCACTTCTGATTATAGGCACAGAGCAAAAATAAACAGCTGCTCATTACAAGACAGTTTCATCACACTAATAGGAGCTGAAACTACTAAGCAGTCATTTTTATACTCCAAGGCACACATTTGAAAAAGATTGCATGTCAAAGCAACAAAAAGCCTTGAAATTAATATATTTCTTTTTCTCTGTGTGTATGGTAAGGACTGAGGGCAGGTACTGATCCATCAACATGAGAAACCCATGAGAGGGGTTTGGGTGCTTTATTATCCATATAGCAAGGGTACTTTCAAAAAAATGTTCATCAGTGGGGTTGAGACTCCAAGGTTACCACACTAAGGAGAAAATGGAACAATAAAGAGATACTAAAATTAAAACTAGTTTAGTTGATGATGGGAATTTATGATGAATCTTAGATTAATATATGAAGGATGATTGATTTGGATGTCTAAGAAAGTGGGAGCTCTGACTGACCCCTTTCCTGCCACTGAAGAAGATCCAGTATGACAATAAACCCCTTTTTTCCTCTACATGGTAGTAGGTTTGTGCTGCAGCTCTGTGACGACATAAAGGTTGAAGTTTGAGTCTGAGTCAAATTAGGAACTCCCTTCTGCTGACAGGAAAAAGCCCCATGTCCCCCATACATATCTTCCTCACTACTTTTCGATGCACATTTCTGTCAGTTATGTGGGACAGAGGTGACTAAATTAAGCTAATTAAAACAACAAGTATATTTACAATTTTTTAATATTATTTCTTATTATTTTATATATATCAAATATATATTTTGTATTCTACCAGTTCATTAACTGAATCAAGTCACTTTGAAATCTCATTTAATGGGGAATATGTAAAGGAACTGGGTAGGTAGAAATAGAGGAGGAGGAAGGGGGGAAGTGGGGGAAAAGGCAAAGGAAAATAAGAAGAACGGAGAAAGGGAGACCTCAAGGCAAGCTGTTAACTGGTTCAAAACAAAAATTTAACATATATTAAACATAAATAACAATTACTAGATTCATGCATAACATGAATCTGCTCCTTAAAGGATTACCTCTCCTAGAGCCCACAAAATTTTAATTATACTTATAGGAGCTTTGTATCTTTAGTCCATCATCTTACTGGAAAACTTTACGGAAGCTGGTCAACAAGCTTGGAAGTTATTCAGGAAAGAAACAACACAGTGTGGCCACATGACCGCATTTTCTCTAGGAAATATTCTTACAAAAGACAGTTATGTGTGAGTCTGAAGCATGAGCTAGTTCATACATAGAACCAACACTGAACTGATTAAAATGGCTTATTTAAAGGTGGGAATAATCAATACACAGGAAGATGCAGCACTGACACCTGCAGGGACCTCCTCTGTCAAATGCAGTTAATGAAAGGCTAATCTGAAAACGCAGGGAACACATTCCATAGGAGAGAATAAATTAAGACTGAATTATGTGCTAGTTCATGTTTCATCACTTTATTTACATCTTCTAGAGTAAAAGATTGAAGTAAACAATGGACCTCCATCAATCTTACACCATGAATGTAAGATGGGGAATGAGAACAAATGTATGAATGAGAAATTTTATTATTTCTCCTGTAATGACAAGAAATACTGCCTGGTTTATTATTTTTTTTTAATTTAAGGAAAACGAGAAAAATATAATGAAATTATTTGAAAAATTGTCGTCATCCTTCAGTCAGTTGCTATTTATGAACAAATCAAGCATTTCAATTTTAGGTTATTACAATGTAATGGAACTGCTATTGAAATATTACAGTATGTTATGGTGTAATGAAGAATGTACAAAGACTAAGTATAAGTGACACACCATGCTAATGTCAATGGCCCACAAAAAAGAAAGGGTTTACTCTGAAATTCAGATATTGGACAACTTATTTTTGTTCAACTAGCAAACAAGACTTCTGTCTTTTTGAATCACAAGACTGCTACTTTGTATAATGAAACATTTAAAGAGTAGAAATTACTATATACATTAATATTTCTCTATTGTCTCTAACAAATGTATAATCGAATATGGCTTACCTTGAAGTAGAGCTGCAATTTGGAGGGACTGCTGAGATGGATGCTCTTTAAGTATATCCAAAACGGTTCTACCCAAACTGTCCTTTATGTTGGTATCAATTCCTGAAAAAGAAATGGATCTGTGGTGGAATATTTAACCCTAAATGCTTTGGATTATAAATGTGGTATATCAGACTCAATTATCTGACAAATTGAAAGCAAGTGTTTTACAACTGCATTACAGCTGAAGTACAGGATACATTTCTGTTTAAAGTTCGAGTAGACTAAAATTCACATGCTGACATGGATGGTTTTTATGTTTCCATATATCATG
The DNA here is from genome assembly GCA_013397055.1 of Pachycephala philippinensis. Taxonomy (NCBI): domain Eukaryota; kingdom Metazoa; phylum Chordata; class Aves; order Passeriformes; genus Pachycephala; species Pachycephala philippinensis. Next base: position 367,475 of record VWZT01009526.1, read on the forward strand.
GGGATATAAAGTAACCAAATTAAGTAATCCAACAGCCTAAGGAACAGTCATCCCGAAAAGGATATTTTATAAAATCAAGAATTTCTTGGAATATTTTTTCTACATTTCTCTCCAAACTGCTTTAATTAACTGGGGACTTTTTAGTCCATAGTACCAGTATGTGTTTTGGGAGCAAGACTGAAAAGGTTTTTTATCTTTATGTTAATAAAGTTGTACTCCATGGCAACATTTTCAAAATTCATGCCCTGAATAGACTGAAATATCCATGTGTAGTATACAGGCACTATGAACAGCCACAGCATTTCCTCACAGAGCGTCCATACTGCTAACAAAGTAATGGTTTAGCTTAAACTGTGAATTCAGTTTGAGGCTTGCCCATAATCAGAACCTGTTGTATGTGGCACTGTATGACTTCACTTCTGTCTTGTAGGGGCTATCTTGGAATTGTTTGCCTTTTAGTAGAATGCTCAAGTTGTTTTTCAGTTTAGATGTACTTTCACAAAAAGTAAAGGTATGAAATGTCCTAAAACAAAGTGAAATTCTTCTCAGGACACTGAACAGAGAAAATCAGAGGAAGCAGGATTTATAAGGACATTCTGAAAGCATTCACCAGAAAAGGCTGCAATTACAGTAATTTCTTAACCCAATGGACAGTTTCCTAATTTGTTATGTGAGAAACACAAAATTTTTTAACTGAAAACAAACCCAAAATATTGCTGGGCTATTTAGCAGTGGCAGTTGACTTTCAGAGGCCAGACACACCTACTCACATCTTTCCTTCGTAGTAGCTACTTATAACATCTGAGTCTTTTTGAAGAAGAACTAGAGAAAATGGGATTGTTAGGTACAAAAGGCAGAAGGTGCAGAGTGCTGCAGAAGTGCACAGCATTTGGGGTTGAAGGAGTTCACAGTGAAGCTTCCACTCCACTGTCTTGGCAATTGTATACTGGTAGTGTCTGTATTAATCTGAAAAAGGTGGGCTTTTTCTATGGTCTAAAGGGCTTCCTATGTTTGTGTGAAGTTCTCCAGTCCTTCCTTTTTTATGAAATAAAAAGGCCCTGCCTTTTTGAGGGCAGGTGAAGATCCCTTTCAGCCTCCTTCTTTTTCATCCAAACAGAAAAGCAACTTGTAAGGACCTCTTTTTTTCTGAAAACAGATCTGAGATCAGGGTTACACTAGCTGAGATTCAGATGAAGAGCTGTGATTAGAGTATACCTTTTTTTGCCATATAGAAGTAACACCATGAGAACTGATAATAAAGACCAATGAGATCCCTTAGTGTAACGGAAGTTCACAGATCTGCAAGAAATTATTTCTAAGTATTTTCATTCTCATTGGTCTTCCCATTTATCTGAGAAGACAGTTGTCTAGATAAGTAATTTACCTACAACAATTCTGAAACTTATTATGTAGTAGAGGGGTTTGTTTGGACTTTATATCCCTGTTCTTCTTTTCTTTCAGGACAAATGCAATTTTCAGAGACACAGTGCCTTCCCCTTTCTTCACAGGCACTCAGTTTATCCAGGAAATGAAGAAGCAAGCAGAATGGTGTATTTGCTAGGAATAGCTAACTGAAGGAAATAAATGCGAACATGAATCTTCTGGTCTCTACATCAAAGAATATTCTTGGCTGCCTTTCAGAGTGAATAACAAAATTTTATGTAGCCATTTTGTTCTCATAATACATTTATTCTCAGAATACGGTGGCATACACTGAGTCATATATGGAATTTCTGAGTCTGAACATCACGTTTATTCTCTGTGTATAGCAATTTCTTATTCTAAAAGAGCACTGTTCTAATGAGAAGTACATGTGATTCGATTTGCAAAGGCTGATAAAGATAAAAGTAATTTGTATAACCAAAACTTAAGGAGGCATACACCAGATTAGGAAAATTAAGGATATTTGTTCAGTGTTTCCTGTAAATCAGATTTACCTGTTTCAAGCAAAATGCGTACTACCTCCACCTTTCCAAATAGAGCAGCTTCATGTAGGGCACTCCCTTTTTCTGTCTAGAAAAGAAATATTGTGACATTTAAAATACCAATTAATCTTTCTGTAAAGAATACACTTGGAAAATAAGTATTTCTTTCTTCCCCTCTACTTTACCTACACATAAAAAACACCGAATGGGCAATAATAAATACTACAGTTTTTTATTATTATTCAAGACAAAAACAAAAATTCTGTCAGTTCTACGATAAAATTAATAACTATATAAGAAAATATAGTAGGAATGTAATACATTAACAAGCCTGCGTTTGTGTGAAATTTCTAGACTCCTATTATAGGCAGAGAAAATCTAGTCAACACCATCAGTGGAACACAGCTCTTCAGCAGAGTCAGACAGTTTACATGTGGATATCTACAATTAGATTTTTTAATGTGAAACTGGATCACACCCTAGAAGGTCAATTCAGTTATATGGTGAGAAATGCCCTAGGATATCCTGGTCTCCAGCTGATGTTCACATTTGATCTGCCTCACATCTGCCCCATACAGATGCCTTGGATACCCTAAGGCACCCCCAACAGCTTTAGATGCCTATGCTTATGTCATTTAAATTCTACCTTAGATGTCTGTGAACTTGATTTTGCAGATTTTTTTGACACAAAATTCTTTGTGAGCAGACTTCTGCTCAAATAAAACTTACAGTACTGAAAAACACACTACCTCTCTTAACAAGATACTTTTCTTAGTATTTTATATTGCTGTTAATGAAAAATGTGAACAGAATAACTTTCCATCCAATAGCATTAGCACTAGCTAGAGCATTGCTAGATCTCACTGAATATCTGACTTACCTCTTTTTTTTTGATAGTAAGTTAGACTTTGAAATTTTTTGATAGTAAATTAGATTATGAAAGTTAATGGCTTTACCGCTTTAATTTTTTTTTTCTATACTTTATCCAAGTCATACTTGCTGTGGTAGAAAGACCTTAAAGATACACACACACAAAACCCAATTCTGAAATAAAGTAGTAATTCATTATTAATTAGTCGTGTCAGAATGCATCAGAGTTACAGCAATGCAATGGCAGGATATTTAGGAGTAATCAGAGATCCTGAGATAGGAAGTGAGCACACTGTAAGTGTACATATGTCCCACCAATGCTTAGTACATGGAGGTATAAAGTAGATCATGCCCAATGACATCTACATCCTGCACACCACTTATACTAACAGTGTAACAGAGAGCACAGGAAGTCAGTAAGAGAATATACATATGAAGTACATATCTCAAAACAATTTCTAGTATTTCCATTTTCAGAAGCAATCCAGTTGAACATTCACAGGTTTATTTGGAAGAAGAAGACTAAATAATCAGATTTACTTAGAGATGGTTTCAGAGTCCTTTACTGAAACAATATCTTCAGGATATTTCCAGTTAGTTCAATTGACTTCAATGTGGGATAACACTGCAATGACAGTGCAACCACAAAGGTACACACAGAGATTAACGTGCAGCTCAGAAATTTCTGGGAATTAGAAAAGTTCTCAGAAAAGTCATTGATAGTTGTAGTTCCGATTACTGAAAGAGGCTTGACATCAGCAATCTTGAAAAAAGCCTATTATCCTCTTTGTGTCATATGGCATTTCCTTTGGATTGATCACTTACTGACATGAATAAACCTCAAGACTATTGGGCGGACCTGGCACTATTAAGAGAGAGTTCTCTGTCATCGAGGAGGAGTGTTGAAAGGTCAAGGGAGGTGACCTCCCCTTCTGTTCACTACTGGTGGGTGCACACCTGAAATGCTCTGTTCAGTTTTGGGCTCCCCTGCACAAGATAGAGACGGAGCTACTAGAGAGAGAGAGACACTAAAATTGTTAAGAGACATGAGCATCTCTTCTATGAGGAAAGGCGGAGAGAGCTGGGACAGTTTAGCCTAGACAAATGAAGGCTTACAGAGGATCTCATCAATGTGTACAAATATCTGAAGGAAGGGTATAAAGAAGTCTAAGCCAGGCTTGGTCATGTCCAGTGAGAGAAGACATAATGGGGAAAAACTGAAACACAGTAGGTTCTGTTTGAACATAAGAAAACTTTTTTTTTTTTTTTTTGCTTTGCAGGCAACTGAACCCTGGTACAGGTTGTCCAGGAAAGTTGTAGGGTCTCAGTCCTTGAAGATATTCAGAAGTTGTTTGGACATGGTCCTGGGCAACTTATTCTATGGGATTCTGCTTGAAAAGGGGGAGTTGGACCAGATGACCCTCAGAGTTCCCTTCCAACATCAACCATGTTCTGATTCTGTCAGGGATAAGAATTAGTGATGTATACATCAACAGTTAAATCCACAGAGGTTCAATTGTTACAGGAAGCCAGAGCACTACATTTTATGAGATTGAACTGCAGAGATGGAAACCAGTTGCACTTTGACTAAAATTGCAGAGATAATTCTGTACTAATAAGGAACCTTTTTTAATAGAAAAAATGGATAACTTTACTGACAACAACTTTCTAAAATCCATTGCTGTACCATGATCTGAGACTGAGAAAGACCAATGTTCCAGCATACTGAATCAACAGCTTTGAGGACAAGGAACAGGATCTGTCCTCAGATTACTCAGTTAAAGGGTGGAATATTACAACTGGAACTTGAAGCAGTCCTTTCTGTTGATCGAATCTCCCCACTGGAGGAAAAGTAAGTAATATTTTCCTTGATGAATGCACACATCTCATAAGAAATTGAATGAAAACTAACACGAGAAGAGAAACTTTCTGCTGATGTGTAAGGCAAACAAATCTATTTGGGGGCAACTTGAGAGCCAGAAGACAGTTCTGCTATGCAAAAAGGGAGTAGAGGAACTTAAGCCATCTTTACATATGTAATTCATAGAGTCAGGAGAGGAATCCAAAGTTAAATGCCATTTTTTTTCCTTATATACTTTCTTGCTTCTTAGTCTATTCTACCATGATATTTCCTGTCTTATCAGAACATGATCCTAAAATGCTTTACAGACATTCCACACTGCCGTGAATTCTAGGGCAGTCTGTGCTTTGTAACTCTGAGCTATCAGACAATACTAATGCATGTCATATCCTGGAAATGAGACATATATTATGACCAGTTTGTTCAAAAGAGGAATTTAAAAGGCACACCATATAACCAGTGCAAGGATCGGTACACTAGAAAGGTGATTTTCTGAACAAGAAGGGAAATACTACCACGAAACAGAACTAAAATCAGTCTGAGAATATGGAGGTAGAAAGCACACTTGTAAGACGCAGATGCGTAATCCTGCACAAGATGTCATGGAGATGAATGCTGACACAAATCTTAAGAGCCCTAGGCAGGATTTCACAGTAATAGTGAATAACTAACAAATGAATCAGATCCCTCGACCCAAAAACTATCCAGAAGGCAGAAATGCCCTTGTTTCCAGACAGTTCAGTTACTAAACTCTTTTTTAACTTAGAGGAAATGCTGAACCTCAGGATGAACAGGGCCAAGAGAAATTTAGACTGGCTGAGTAGATGTATCTCTCTCTGTAAACGTACATGTGGCTTACTACTTGAAGGTAGTTTTTTTCTTGTGCAATAGAGCATTTACACAAATTGTGAGGATTAAAAACTATAGCTGCAAATAATTTCTATATATTATTTAAGATGAGCTAGAACTTCCAGGTAGATCTTTTTCACTTATAACAGTGTACTTGTGCACTAATATATTCTTCTTGTCTATGCTACAGCAAGTGAGCTTAAGATTTATAGACAATGTTCACTGCTTTACTTCCTGAAGCTGTCATTGCCTTGGGTCATATTTTCCTGGCAAAGTGAACACTACCATTATATTTGGAAAGTCTTTCCCAGTGATACTTAATACAAAAACTGCTGGCAATTTTTCATTAACAAAGTGAGCTAAAGTCTGCTTGAGTTTGCACCAATGGATAATATATTGATTCTCTGCAATAAGTTTTCTGTATATGAAATACAGAGAACTAGAGCACAAATTGTGCTAAGCATATAATAAAACAGTCCCTGCCCCTGCTTACTGCTAGATACAGGTAAAATGTCACAGCTGGACACATAAACCAAGCTAGGACAGGAGGACATCATCAATAGGTTCACCAGAATACCCAAGTCAATTTGGCGTACAATTTGCAGGCTCACAGAAAGCATCAAGGGTTTTAACGATCACAGATTTTCTTTTAATCATGTAAATATGCAAGAGCTTGTAATTAGGTCACTTGTCTAGTCCTTATTCATAGGCAGTTTACTATAGCTCTGACATGGATTTCAGACAGAATCTGAAGGACAGAATGGTAGCTTTGCATATTGATTCACGGAAAATCCTCCATATACAGTGAGAGCAAAAAGGAATAGCTTTTTGCAGAACTACAGTGATAAGCAGTGGCAACTGCTGTCATTATTGGAACAGACAGAGAAAGCAAATAGAGATAGATGAAAGTTGGATAAGCAGAAGGGGCCAAGTTTTTAAGGTATTTACAATTATTAAACTACTGTTTACATGAAACATACTCAACTGTGCAGTATCTTAATTTACTGAGGGCCCAAAATCTATCACTCAACTAAAACCTGTGTATTTTTCATATGTTTCAATTTAAATGAAAACTTCAAAGCATGGAGATTAAGCAGATTTGTACTGCCTGCTCCTAAATAATTTCAGATTGAAGGATATTGGATTATAAAATGTGTGAATAATTAAACCAAAAAATTAAATGCTGTCTTTTATTAGCCCAAATATTTGCTGTGTTTAAAAGTGCTCAGGGAGTACAGAAGAGAAAGATAAGATGGCTAAAGTAAACTTCCCATTTAAACAAATACATCTTTACAATTACAGAGTGATATGAGACAGGCTACTTCTATAACCATCTCTAAACATTCTGAGAGGTCTTTACTGGTGATAAACTGAATTTATTTAACATGTTTAAATGTGTACAATTTTATTTACCATGTAAGATTTCACTTTGTATACTGTTCTTTCCCATTCAGTGATGCAGACCAATTTAATTAACAACAAAATAATTGAGTTTAGTTTTTAAGTAACAGGCTGATATTTAATATTCTCCTCAGTTTAATAAGCCGCCAGTAATCATCAACAGAATTTTTCAGAGGCTATAGAAGTAATAAGTTAACAGTAGGTACAGAGCCAAATTACCAATATGCTAAGATGCTGAATGAAAAGGAACATATTGATAGAGAATATGTATACCAGCAAGAAAATAAATAAATGATATTTCCTTATGGCAAGTAGGACAAAAACAGAAGGAACAAGATAACCTAGTGCAAAAAAAAAATATCCCCCTGCCTCTGAATAACTACAAAAAAAAAAAGTCTAAGAATATAAATTAGTTAAAAGCAATTAGAATAAAAATAAATCAAAAAAACCAACTAAGCCCTATAATTTTAGTATAGATGCCAAAGAGATCACCATTATTAAAAGAATATCTCATTTATTAAAAGAAGATTGCAAAAAAAAAAAATGCAGCCACTGTATTTTTTAAAGACCAGTGAAAAACTTCTGGTATAACTAAAGATAAAAACGGCTTAGGAGAATTCACAGTAGTGCTAAAATTATCTAGATTACATAAGAGGAAGAGCATATTTCATAAAAGCATTGTGTAATATTTTGCCCTCATGTAACCATCAGTTTGTAAGTTGCCATGACAGAGACTATTTTTCTTCAATTATTCTATTTCTTAAATATCAATTCAGGCATCAGTTTCCGTCTGAATTTTTCGTCATTCATTTTCTAGAGATAAAAGAGAAATTATACATTCAGAAATATGCATTTGAAAGTTCTGTGTTGCTGTAGCATTAAACTTTTCTAAATTATGGAAGATGTAGTAATAGTAAAGGACAGATAAAAAATGAGCTGCTTATATTAACCTTTGCAAGTATCTCTCTTTCTAGTAAAGAAAATCAAAATCAAATTAAATTGAAAGCCTGATGGGAGGCAAATTCACAAGCAGACAAATCACAGAAAAGTGTTTCACTTTAAAATAGTTTGAAGCAAGTACCAACACTAACTCAAAACATGCGAGAGATAATAAAAGTAGTAAAACAATTTTACCACATTTTCCTTTGGAAGGCAATTGAGAATATCCTCTTTTAATCTTAAAATACACTAATATTTTCTGATTTGCTTTCTTGCTTTGTTGTTTTTTGTTTTTTTTTTTAATCTATCTTTTCTTCCCCACTTCACATTCTTTTGCTCAAAAGTTGAAAAACATGATCTTGATGGAAGAATCCAGAAATAAAAGTGCATGGAATCCAGGTCCAATCTTTCTATATAAAAGGGAATTTTGTTTATAAAGGAGTTTAATTAAATGCACCTGAAGCTTAAAATGGATATAAAAATTAATCAAAGTTTAGACAAAGTTTTCAAGATTTGTTCACAGATTTGCAGAATCTTCTGAGTTGGAAGTGACCCAGAAGGATCATGAAGTCCAACTTATAAGTTAATGGCCCATATAGGGTTCGAACCCACAATTTTGGTGTTTTTATCACCAGGCTCTAACGAACTGCTAAGTGGTAGAGAATGTCTGAATGTGACTCTAAAGTAGATGTAGTTATGTTTGGTTAGTTGTTTTATCTGAAAATAGATATAAAACTGAAACAACCTTAATTCAAGCATATTTTATATAGCAAGAGACAGCAAGAAAGTTATTTTAAATCTGAAGATAAAATCCACTCTACAACAAATACAGTGGCATCAATCAAATCAAGAGAAATCATAAGATTGAGGTAACATTTCAGAACACATAGCAGAATCCAGCCCTCTGTAGTTAAAAGGCTTGGATACCTTCCAGTACAAAGAATTTAACATAAAATTTACTGCTGCTGTACCTTCTGTCTCTTCCCATCTATGTCTATTTTATTTAAAGTTACCCCTTTTACGTCATTATTAGTTACTGTGCTTAAAACTAGACACAACAAACAGCTGACAGGTTGGAGTCAGTAGCTGCAAACGTGTATTGCTATAGAATTTTCTTAGATTTATACAATAAGTGTTTAGAAACACAGAAAATCAAAATTGTTATGACTTAGTAACTCGAGTTTAGAGTGGAATAATTATAGGAAAATGAGCTCTCAGTCAAACACTGTTTCAGGATTACTGTGACCACAAAGGGCCATAGCTTTAGAAAATCAGCTTTGTATCTTTACAGCCACTGCTGTAGAAAATGTATTTATATACACCTACATGAACGGTTGATATGATTTGTGTATCCACATGTCTCAAGACAACATTAAAATATGCACCCAGCTTTGAAGATATGTATCTTTCTTGAGTTATCCCTTTTAACACATCCCTTTTTGAGTTGTAATAAATAAAGCCATATTATATATCACCTTGCAACAGTAAATGCAAGTGTATTTTAAAAAAGAAATGTAAGAAGTTATTTCATTTAAATCGTAGTCTAATGAAAAAGGAAAGGAAGGAAGGAAGGAAGGAAGGAATTACACACTAACTTGGCAGCTGACATCCATTCCAGCCTCCAGAAGCACCTGTACGACAGCTTTGTGGCCATTACGTGCAGCAAGATGCAAAGGAGTGTGTTTTCTTGTATTACAGTTCATCAGGTTTGGATACGCTTTGATGATCATTTTTACAACGCGCAGACGTCCATAAAGTGCTGCCAGATCCAGAGGCGTTTCCAGTTTGTTGTTTCTTATTGTGGGGTCTGTCAGCTCTTCTAGCAAAACAGCAACAACTTCTGAATGACCATACTGAGCTGCACAATGCAGTGCTGTTTCATTTTCATTGTTCTGTTAAAACAAGACAAAAGCTTCAGAAATTCATGTTTAATCACACAATAGAAGTGCTCAGCTTCTATAAATTGCCTCCATGAGATCACTACAGAGGCAGGGTTTGTAATATAATGTATGGTAATGTATGTTAAATGCTTCAAAATTACTCCACTGAAATTTTAATAATAACTCATTAATACTTCAGCTTGTGGCTCTCAAGCAGATGAGCTCCCTACATGTCTACACTGCTCCCAAACCATTTTAACAACATGCCCCTCAAAACCTTGTAGCTCATGATATGCTAAAAGCTGTAACCTTCTTTGACTCAACTGTTCCTGAAATTATGATTGAGTCCTTCTCTTAGAAATACTCTGACACTGATGTCTCTCTTCTTGTATTTGCTGGTTTTGTACCATAGCAGTTTGTTATCAGAGAAGTGAAATTATGGAGAAAACTGTGCAATGAAAATGTATCAGGCACAAGGTTAGTTTTATTTATCACCATAAAAAGTTACTATCCAGACAACAATTAAAACTTGGAAAAAGACAAAATAGCACCTGTAGAAAGACTTAACAAATCACTTAAGCAGTTTGTCCTCTCAGGGCTCCAGGGAGAGGTATGTATGTGTTCTAAGGCATAGGAGTATGTGCATGCTGTGGACTGAACAGGTTTTGGCTTTAAGAAGCAATGTCCCCCCAGTGTTTCCCAAAACATTATTCAATAAACCTAATAATAAATACTGAGAATAAATATTATTTTTTTAAATTGTTTTCTTCCAGTTCTGTCTGTATACTTGCAATCCCAAAGAGACAAATAACTTCAGGCAAAGAGGAAGGAAATAATTTATCAAGCCCTCTGAATTCTATATGCCATCTATATTATTAATATATCATATGCAGACCTTACAAAGCCTTAAAATACACTAGACTCTACAAATTTTAGAAGCATGTACATTGAACGCCTCTTCTGATATTTGATTTATAAAAGGTTGTCACAGTTTACGAATGTTGGAACAGTACAAAACCAATAAGCTAATGTGTTATATAAAAAATGAAAAATTAATGTAAATTCAGAAAAGATACTAAAGAAGGGTAGAGATATAATTCTAAATAAAGAAGTGATAAATCTGCATCCATAGTTCTATTTCTCAAGGAACCACCTGAAGAAAGTTCAGGGGACAGAGAACTGAAAACAGAAAAAAACAATTGTCTTTTGAAAGACAGAACGAGCCAGAGATTCAGAGAAATGAGGCTTTGGACTCTTACTCAAAAGCCAGCTAGGATAAGAATATCCATGCTGCACAGTAAAAACTAGAAAGGTGGAAAAGGGAAGAACTTTTTTTTTTTGGTAATGATGTTTCTAATTCTGTAACCAAGAACTCGAGTCTTGGTTTTGTGGTTTTGACAACACTGCTGTCATTTTCATCTCTTCTTGCAACCTAAGATGACTCAGATGAACTTGGGAAACAGGAGAGACAGATCAATACAGTCAGGTAAATCACGCTGCAGTTAAACTCATCGGGTGTCTGCAACACCACACAAGGTCTGAGAGACTGCAATGTGTTTCCTGCTAAACTGCAAGACAGAGGCTGGAGAAGATCCAGGTGGAAAGTGAGAAGCTTCCACTGGCAGACATGGCTTGATGACTAGTAAGTATTTAAATCATTGTGCGTTATTCAGACCCCCATGTGGGCCTTCTTTATTACACAGACCAGAAATTCAGATTAAAATATATATACTGTTACAATACTACATTGCTGCAATGTTCTATCAAACTGAGACAACCTTTTTGTGCTCTAGTGAATTTTAATGTATCCTTTACATAGGACTGGGCAAAGCAATTTTCTTATGTACAGTAGTATGCCCACAAATCCCAAGAACAGTTTATTAAAATTTATTTTTAGATTTTCAATATTTCATGGACAGATAGATGAACAGGGAATTGCAGCCTGATTTTGTGTACAATTAAGTATGAAAATCAGATAACTGCACACAAAATGGACAATTATGGTAGTTTTTGCCTACAGATACTGTATTTACATATCCAATGGAAATAGTTACACAAAGAAATTCTATGTATAACTATATTGAAATTCTGTGAGGTAAATAAAAAAATACATGTTTACAATTGTAACTATCTATCAATACCTGCTTATATTTAAGTTCTTCTCAAGAACTTATGGAAGTGCTAACTGAAGTATTTAGAATCTTGTGCCAATGATCTAATACAGTAGCTTAAAATTTTCTGATTAAATTTTCAAAGAAACATAAAAATTAAATTTGCTATGGCCCTTTTCTCAAATTGTGATAGACAGATACAGACACATAGAGATCAAACAGTGGGGAGAGGAGGAGAGGAGAGGAGAGAGAACTATTGATCTTAAGGTAGTTTGTCTTCTTATCTGTAAAGCAACATATTGTTTTGAAGCAATATTTTCAAGATGTGGAAAAATTCTTCAAGAAATTCCTAATGATTTAGTGCTGTTGCCTGTCTTTTCTGTTCCAAGCATAAACAATTGTTTCTGTGGTACAGAAAGTTTATGTGTTAAGTCATTGCAATGAGCAGGTAATCTGCTATAAAATATCTGCATGCAAATTACCATTTTGTAATTAGAGCTTCAAATCTGATATCCAAGGGCTAAATAATGCATCTAGTGCTGACGAAAAAGACTAGAATCCTTGTAGAAATTTCAGATACTTCATTATATGCTAGCAACTACAAGACAGACTCTACGACTGAATGGTTCTAGAAAAACAAAGATCAAGAAATAAGAACCAATTAGAGACATACAAAATGTAAAATAAAAAGAGTAGACCAATATTATGCAAATACAGTATTTTTAGAAGTCTCTAATATTCATAATTAATAATATTTTTACCAAGTAGTTACTCTTATGGTCCAATGGATCTCTTTCAGAAATAAGGAAAGCACTCTATGATTCAGATTTTAACCTTTTAAAAATTTTCTTCATTATTTGTTACATGCGTCTTTTCATGGGCATGATCCTGACTTTTTGTACCCTTTCTCTGAATCTACTGTCTTCCACATACAGCTGGAATTCAGGTTTGTGTGGCTGCAGACTGAATTGTGCCTTCACAGCCCTGCATCTCATCAGCATTGCAGGCTGTGCTACATCATTTAGCTGCTAAGGACGTGTGCCACTGCAAAATGTACAACACATCTTGAGGTCTATTCATTAGAGGGCAGATTAGCAAATACATTATAGAGACAGTTATTGTAGCTTGGCAGTTTGATAGTGAAGAAGTACAGGAAGTATCAAGAGAATGAATGGCTATCATGAATATTATATAGGCCCTTGCGAAGCCACTATTAAACTGTGGGTAAATTTAGGACATTTATTGCATAGTCGTGTAGACCTTTTTTTCTGCCAAGCAAGTTTTAAAGCTCCTAAAGTCCATGCAAGTACTGTACAAGCAATAATGACTCAAGGAGTGATTTAACAGACCTTTCCAAAGAATGCTCAACTCCTTTTTGTATCAAAGCATTTTGATGCTGAACTTGAAAAAGGAGACTTCCTAAATCACTGAGCCATTTCTTTGTCACATAATGCCAATGTAAAGTAAGTGAATAAGACATTTGTTATGGAAAGCTTTTTGCTATTTTCTCAGTTATGAAACGAGAGTTTAAGTTTAAATTAAAGAAGGAGGGAACAATGGGAGATTTTGGAAACATCTATCTATATGCTGAATATACTCAAGAGTAGTCAACTAGAGGAAAAAAAACAGAAATAAGGCTTTAATGACTAAATAATTAAATAGAGAAAAAAGTAACGAAAGAATATGTGCAAGACAGAGAAAGGAATGACCTCAGGATGGCCTTACTTTATGTATTAAACCAGGAAGACAGTTCCCTTAGAAGTTCCACCAAGTTAATAATTCTGAAAAAATAAAGGAAGTTTGCCTGCAAATTCCTCAGTGTGAATCAAAATCAAATCTAGTGACTACCCATTGAAATTCACCTTTACTTACGTAAACGTTATAAAAAAGTAACGTAATTTGGTTAGCTTGAAAAAAATTTCTTTCAATTTTTTGCTGCAATTGGCTTAAATCAAAACTTGCTTCTGCACTTTTTTTCTTCTAAAGAAAGTATCATAAGATTTCAAGGGAAACTCTGAAATTCATCCATATAGTCGCAAATTTAAATAAGGAGTAAAATCAAATGCAGAACTTGAAAAATATTGTGTTTTCAGGCTATTTTGGAACTGAATTGAACTTCTGTAAGTCCCTGAGGTGTCACTGAGAGAAGCATATAATGTCTGTGTTTCATTTGGATGATTTGGAGAAGTCAGTAAATATGTTAAAATTTAGGTATTTACATCACATGAATGTATCCTGAACTATTTTTCTTCATATTTCAGAAGAATTGTTGAATAGTATTAAAAAAATGTGAGCAGGTTTTGTGCATCATTGCAATTTGATGCACAGGCAAATTCTACAGAACACTGAATCCATAAAAATTTCAGAAGTGTTCACATTTTTTCCTGTAAATTTTTCTCTACTCATATTCTGTACATATATAATTGGAATAGATTTTATTCATATTTAATACTAAATATTTGTATTTATTCCTGATGTTATTCCCTTTTTTTTCCTGCAAAAAAACCAAACACTACATATTGACCTATATGTGGCTGTTATTTATTAACCATTTCTTCATAGATTAGGATTTGTTATTAATTATGCAATTTTATGATGAAAGTTGCCATAATAAATGTTTTAGCTATCCAGATGTCCTTGCATAAATAAACATGTAAGCAGTTTGACTGTTAACAGTACACCTTTTTATTTTATTTGGTATTATCCATTAACAAGTCTTGATGTCATACTATCTTAATTAAGTGTATAATTTATATAATTTTAAGTCTTCATCAAAGAAGTTAAACACTTACATTTTTGCAATGTCACCATATTTTGTAATTTAAAACATGGCCCATACCTGTCAATTAAGACTCCTACATTAAACAGTGATAGAATTCTTCTTACATAATTGTTATGCTGTAACCATTTTCCGTGTGTGGAGTTGCCAGTCTACATTCCACCACCCCCATAATATAATTGTCATTTAATCGTTCGTCTCTTTACTGTTTGTTCCAATTTTATGTAATAGGAACAGCAGGGGGCATTCAGAGCTTTAGATGCTGGATATGGTTGGATATGATGCTATGATGCTACTTAACTGCATTTTGAAAGTGTAGAATGAAGTTCGATCAATTTACAATACACCATATAAAATCCATTATTTCATGTAATATACATTTATGCATCATGAACTTGTCATTTACTTCTTTTTTTCATTGTTCATCACTTTCACGTAAGTTTTTAGAAGCATTTCTTTCACATAGAATTTTAATAAGATAGATGAAAACAAAAATGTATTACAAATTAGTTGTGATAATTTTTAAATCATGAACAAAATTATTTTCTTAAAGTGCAAACCATAACATCTTAATGTGATCATTGAAGGAAAAAAAAAACCACAACAAAAACAGGGGGAAAAGTCTGACTTGAGTACACTATTTGCTGTGATGAAAAAGTGTAATGAAGAATGACTGTCTTTATCTCCAGCTCTCAGAAGAAAAGTGAAGGAAGCAAAGTAGTCCAGGATTTCTTACAAGCTGTAGCTTCAGCTCCAGAGATCTGAAAGAAGTTATGAGAGCTTTGAGGAGTCACCTGCCTTAGAGAGCATATCTGCAAATAAGCAAAACCTCAGAATCCTACAGGCTCATAAGAATGTACAACAGGTGTCAGGGTGAGGATGCCTCTCACGTGTTATTTGAGGATATGTGGGCGGAGGTGGCTCTATAACAACATGACATTTCCCTCTTTCTATGACACAGAGAATATTCTCCTGCGTAGAGAGCTAATTAGCAGGGGAAAGTAGGCGCCAGCAAAGTAGTCCACATACTAAACCTGGCCATTGTCTAGAGTGGAACACCAAGGAATTTACAAGGTCAGAAAAACTCTGTATGCTTGAGTTTAACTTCAAAGTCTAATATGATCGAAATTCCCTTAAAAGACTTTAAGGTAACACATTTCTTGTGAGGATTGCTCACACATTTTCTATTATAAGGTTTTTGGGTTAAATGCATAAACAGGAGGACATCTGAGGACCTTTTTTGAGTCAGTGGGGTATAAAAGCATCAGCTGTATCCCCACTTATTTGCTCCAGTGATCAAACCGGATACAGCACACCTTACCAAGTTTGAGAATATTCTAGAAGTCTGGAGGTACATGTGGGATTGGGGAGAAGTAGGTTTGAATTTACATTTCTCTTTCCGATCTTACCAAAATATCTTTTTCACTCTCGCCCTCTCTGAAGTTCCTACACAGCTTCCAGTATTCTGTCAGTAGAATATACGTAATGTCTTCAAGCACATGGGGGACACGCAATCTGAGAGTTGCTTTTTGTTTTGTTGCATAAATAAAACTGAAAAACCCTCTCCTTGAAAAAAGGTAACCCTACAATTCTACTGGTTTCATCCTACATAAAACAGCTGATGAGAATGAGAACATTGGAGAATTATCTTAATCTGAAACTGAAATCAGAGAATGACAAATTTTGAGTTTTGTTTTTTTTCTTGGATGTGTAGGTGTATCATTGGATTTCCCAGAAGATTGTCACATGGGCATATTTTATTAATTTATTTTCCTATATTTCGTGCACTAATATTTGATATTCATATCCTAGTTATTGTATGGATTCCAATGTCTAGGTGTATAATCTCAGATATCAAATAGATTACTCAAAGCATGGCATCTCACACTGGTTAAGTGTTTGCAATCTAGGTCTCACATTTCTTATTTTCTCACAGTTTGCCCTCTGGCCACATTAATGTAGGCACTGAGAGAGCAACTCATTTGTTAGATTGCACTTTGCCATTTGAGGTGCTGTGGGGTGCCAGCTGGTACTGTACCTGGACTTCATCACCTATTCCACAACGTTCTGGAAATTCTGAGCACTCTCTGTCATACTTTCAGGCCCATGCAGCTATCTCAGTTACTGCAGGGCCCTAGAAGGTACTGAATTTCTGTGTTTGGACAATCAAATCCTCCTTTTAGTCACCTGAATGGCCCTGTTGGCTCCTGTGATTACACTGACCAGACCGCTGTGGAACCAAATGGTGCACACACGGGCAATGCAGACATTACAGCTTGGGTCTGAATCAGGAGCTGACTCCCACTTTCACATTCCAACAACTCTCTGCCTACCCAGGCAAATTCAATAGCTTAATGGTTACTATCCGTGTTTCACAGCCTACTTCCAGCTCTTAAGCAGCTTGGCCTAGATGGTGTCAAATTTTAATCATCTTCTTTCTATTTCTAAACACTAACCCTATGAATGGACCATGTAAGAATATACAGAACAAAAACAGAAGGTATACCATATGTTTGACAGCAGAATGGAACATGCTTATACTGCCCTTACCCACTGTAATACTCTCATAATTTTTCTTGGTCCTTTTCTTTTCATGTGTCCTTTCTGCTGCATGTGTATACACACAGTCCATCTGGTTTGTCATTTACCTCTGCATGCCTGATAATTTAAAGTAGTCTTAAAATATACCAAGGATATTAATTTTATCCCAAAGATTTTTCAGGAACTTAATATCTAATATAGTAAAAAATACACAAAGTTTATGCAAATTTACAACCATACATAAAAGGTGCATAGTTAGAATATGTTTTCATGTGATTTTTCAAAAATGGACAGAAGGCTTTTCCATACTTCTTAAATCTAATATTCTTTAGGTCAGTGCTCATCCAGAATAAAGGGATCTGGTATGCTTATAATGGAAGATTTCATCAGTCTTGGGAAGAAATTAGAGAAACAATGGAAAATAGACTTTTTCTTTTTTAATTTGTCTATAAATTGGTCAGACCTAAAGAATATGTGCTGCTCTTCTCTGATGATGTACACAAATACTTTTTATCACTTCACCTGTTCATTCACTCTGGAGTGTGATGGTCCATGATGGATGAGAATCTTCACAATATCTACATCTCCTCTCCAAGCAGCCAAGTGAATAGGAAAGTAACCTTTATTATCTGCTACATTAGTTGATGCTTCATACTGAAGTAATTTGAGAACTATATCCCTGGAAAACAGGAGGTAAATCTAAAAATCGACAGGAAGTTAATTTTATTAAGTTTTTACATGGGCATATATATTACCAATATTTTTTTCCTGGAAAAGAGAAAAAAAAACCCCAAACCTGTATTTCAAGCGAAACAGCTTCAAATAGTGAAGACCAATAATTTCTGAAAATTAAATAGTAAAACATAGACAAAATGCTATTAATTGTAATGATTATCACTTCTTATTAATGCCATCAACAATACTATCATCAGCTTTCTGAATCTGTTTCTTGCAATAGGATCACCTGGCCACAGAATCATTTTTAGAATTTGCCCATCCAGGCCATGTGCATATCCCTCAAGGCACCAAAGGCAGAGAAGTACTCTTGTCCCCACCACTGCTGAATTCTGGAGGCAGGATGACAAGGGGATAGTTTTATGGAAACATTTCTCACAGTAAGACTTAAGTAACAGTTTTTCCTCTTCTTTAAGGCATTATCTCAAAGATAGTTAGGAAAAAATCAATGATGATCTAGCTAGAAATTACTACTTCTGTGAAATAATTGCTTCTATTTTCATTTCCCACATTCAGCTGCCTTGTAGCACTGAGGGGAAAAGTGACTTATGACCATTTTAATTCTCTTAATATTCCTTTCAGTACTTTTGGTGTGGCTTATCATACATTAAGTCAAAGATTAGTGTAAGTCGGTATATTGCATCCCTGATTTTTAAGCCATCTCCTGTACTTAACTTCAAAAGCTAAACATAAAAATCAGCTGTGTAGTATAACATTACCAAGTATGTCAGAAAGTAAATAAATTCTGTCTTATTGCTGCATTTGTTGTCTCATAGTTTGACACAGTTAGTTATTAAGCCTCATTAGTTATTAAGCTAAGTGAATCTATGATCCAGTGTGGGCAGTTCTATGCACACTTTTTACAAATATGGAAACACTGACTTACTGATTTGGCTCAAAATATCAGTGAGGGGAGGGAGCTCAATGTAGCCTGTGCTATCACTAAAAAGGAAACCCTTGACAACAAATTAAGACAGAAGATAAATCTAAGGCAATTATTCTTCCAACCTTGACGGAACCTTATTTAATTGCCTATCGAAAGAAAAATGTGGTGAGTTATGAGGGAATATAACCAGGTCAAAAGAAATTCCCAGTTGACTTCAAAAGATACTGGAGTCATCACATCTAAGTTTGAGGAGAATTTAAGCTGGATTTTGGTTACTCCTGACAAGGTCAAATACCATAAGAACATCCAAGAAAGAGCAGCTCCACTACAGAAAGACTTCTGCTACACAAAAAGTTCCAGAAAAGTGACTCCTGAGGGAAACTTTTTAGTACATCTAAGGTTTGAGAGACTTCTCATAAAATAATAGTTGGTTTTGCAGTAAATGGTCCAATGAGAGCTAGAGATACACAGCAGTTCCTTTGAAAGGAGCACAAAACAAAGGCAGCATAAATTGAACGAAGTGGAAGAAAATCAGTAAAAAGCCTTCCACAGATGAAATCTATAGACAAGAACATACAGGAATTGTTGGGAAGAGTCCACTGCAAGATTCAAGCTACAAAACAGAACATGCATCTCCTTCATCCTTCAAGAATGCCCTGACCCATCACACTTATCTAGGGTGAGTCTTTTTTAGTGCTTTGTGAGAACTTTTTCATTTTGTACAAATACATTTCAGAGATGAGAAGATTGAAAGTCCTTAGCCCAGTAACATTACTGGGCTAAGTGAAATTACTTAGGGAGACTGAGATTCCAGTGGCTGCCCCAGATATGATTTAATTACTTATATAAAGCAGAATAGTTTCTCAAGGAAAGAAAACCATCCCAGAATAACCAAGGAGGAGGGAATTCATCACATACAGTGATCAAGCAAGGATTTGAACAATGGTGTCCAACAAGTATCCCAGCCACAAATTCTTGGTTGGGTCATTAAGTCTTACATTCTTACTTTTCCTGAAAAGCTTTGAAATCTCTCAGGTTCAGCCTGGTGTAAAGGGGGGAAAAATTAAAATCCTAAAAGTTTTTAAAGGACAGGAACTACTCCTAAGTGGGAAGATTCTTGTGTCAAAAGGTTGTACACCATTTTGATTTTGAACATCAAGTCTGAAAACTCAAATAGAGTGTAAAGTAATTTATTTGTTATTTGTGGTAACTAACAGAATTAGAACCACCAGGTGTCCAATTGCTGGCAGTGCTACCATTGCAGCAGGATCAGTATAATGGCTTGGATAACAGCTCCTGAACCCTCACGATTTATCACAAAATAACTCATGATGTATTTCAGTTTACTTTAAATAACGAAGTATAAGTGTGATGTCAGTTACTGCTACTTATCCTGCTGTGAGTGTACGGGGTCACAGCAGCCAACATTGGACTTTTCAAAGGCTGCAGTTTTATCTGCTGCTGTACATAAGTCCACATTTTTAAGTCTGCCCTGACCTCGGCAAAAGTTTGGTCAACACTGTGTCTGGAAACATCATTTGGCTTTTGTATGTTTTGGGATTTTATAGTTTGTATTGCTAGGATTCACTTGAAATCTCTGATAATTTTAGTGTTTATACAGCAATATTTTTAGTTTTCTGGGTAACTATTGGTTTATTGCCAGTATTAAGCATACTAAACCCAGTTTTCACCTGTTTAAAGCCAGCAATCTTTGCAAGCCAATGCTTGTGGTTTTGTCAGTCAAAAATTAGCAATAGCACAAGAAACAACGTAAATTACGAACAAAAAGGCTAAGTTTAATAGACCATATTAAGAACTTAGACCTAATTCCGTGGAGGTAAAAATATATTAATGGATGATTCCAAATCTTCCTACAAAACTGAAACTTTGGAAAATGCACAATATCTAGTTCAAGAGTATTTTAACTTCCTATATTTATTTAGAAACAGAACATCCTATATTCATCAAAAGATTAATCTGTCCTAAAGAAAACAGGCACCTTTCTAGAATACAATTAAAAACACATCCTAAAGTTTTAATCTTTCCATAGAAGGGTGCAAAAATTGTGCAATGAGTAAACACATAATAATTATCTATTAATGTGCTATTTTATGGACAGTCCAAAATCACATTAACATTTGTGCAAATCATTCTTAATTTCAATTGGGTTTGGATCAATTCCTTATCTCCTGCAAAGGAGTTAAACAAAGCTTTATGTCAAAATTTTCTTCAGTGAAAATACCCTTTTTTTCCTGCTTTCAGGTGTATAATTATTAAATATTCTTTTCATGTTACTTTTGCTTTGCTAATGGTTAATCTATACTGTTCTTTGTTTCACAAAACTGCTTCCTGAAACATTCACACGATACACATATGTACATACACACAAAAGTATACTACAATATTTTCTGCTGCAATTTTGCAGCAATGAAAAAGCACTAGAGTAAAGATTAGCAGTAACAATACTAAATTTCCCCAAAACCGAGGAAGAATTTGGAAGAAGCAGTATAGAATCAGTAGTTTTTAAACGAAACATTTCCCATTTGTCATTACCACTTATTGATGATGACAGTGTCAAAACATCCTATGTTAATATATCCCATTGGAAATCAGGCTCTTTTAATAAGTCAAGGTTTGCCAACTTTTGGTACAAATCTCAGAACTATGTTATATTTTCTTACATTACACAGTTAAATACCATTCTACATAAAAATTAAATGTGAGGCACTTACTTGTGTCCATTTAAAGCTGCATGATGTAAAGCAGTATAACCTGAACTGTCAGTGCAGTTTATGTTTGGTCCTCGCCAGATGCTGCAAATAAAGCAAAATTGTGAGGTTAATATTTTGGCTTTGCAAGTACAGAAGTGTCAGAAATTTGATCTACAAATAATTTAAAGGTCTCTGCAACAAGTGTAATTAAACTTTGGAGATGAATTACCTTGAAAGAAACTTAAAATAGCAAATGTCGTCTTGATATCAATATAATTTATTTATAAAAATAATTTTACACATCCATCTATATAAGAGTCATGAACTTTATGTAGGGCAGTCTCAAAGACTAATGACAGAATAGTCATTGCAATTAGAACTGTTCTCCCTCTATAACTCTGGTAATTACACTGAGGTTATCATCTGATTTTGCACTACTTTTCCACAAGTATGTATTCACTGTCTTTAGGTCAGTCTTTGGTCTAGAATCAAACAAACATAAGATTAGTGAGAACCAATCATATTGTCTAAAGGGGCAGTAAATTTATTATTTTTACTTAACTTGACATTTAGCTCCCACTCTAACTGATTATATTTTTAAATAAATTAAATATACCTTTAAAAATAATTTAATTAAATTATGTTTTGTTATCTTTCTGTATTTTACAGTCAACTTCACTACATGTCCTGTTAAACCAGTTTCATGACCTATTATGGACTCTTCAAAAAACAGTAAAGGAGATATTTTGTTTCAAAGTGGAAAACGTGGCTGCTAATCTACCAAAACCAACAGCAAAACCAAACCGTGGAAATCGGTTAACAGAGGTGTATGGAGAACCAGCAGGCTTTTTTATCTAACCACATTTGAAACTGATTGTATCCTTTACAGAAGCAACTTACTCTTCTGTAACAAAGTTTTCAATCATTAGTATTACAACATCCAGAACACAAAATTATGAGTCCTGAATTACAGTCTGTTTTCTTTAGTTTCTAATACAGTGCTAAACAGTCATTGGAAAGCCATATTTCCCTTCACTTCATACATTAGAAGCAAGTGTTGTAGTTGAAAGAAAATAATTTGAAGCTAATAAATAAAATAATTTTTCATACTGACATTTTTCATTATCTACATCAATAAAATGACATGTTATGCTTAACATATTATTATTAAGATTTACTATTGAATCTGTATTTTACTACCTATAAAATGGAATATATATATATATGTACATATATATATACATATATATATGCACACTGTGGAATACTGATGTAGACTGGTCTCTTTTTCATTGTGTGTATTTGAATGATTCATTAGCTCATAAACTTAAGCAGTTGTTTTCCCACAAGTAATACTGTGCGCATACAGAATTATTTGTGTGAAACATTGTGTTCTGCAGTGAGCATAATTCTACATAATGCTGGGTACCTCACCTTTCACTGCCATTTAATTTCTTGGAAGAACAGGATTGAATTATTTTCTTGGGTGCAAAGAAGCAAAAAAACCGTAACTTTATTTAAAATCTTCTCAGACATCTACAGATGTTCTTTTCTACAGAAGGCAACTTTCAGATAAGAAAAGTCACTCTAATCTTTCCAATTAAATGAAATTATTTTAACTTCATGGAATAGTAAAAATTCAGTCCTTGAACTGAAAACTTCTCCATAATAGACAGATATTATTTATATGGCAAAGACAAACTGTCTTTAGCTATTGGAAGGAAAGAAGTCCTTATGTATTGATAAGGTACAACCTCTCTTATACTTTTGCATAGTGTTTAATAATTATTGTCTTATTTATTGAATTGTATTTTCATCCTTTGATTTACACTAGCTTATAGGAGATTGAAGAAAACAAGAAGTGGTATAGAAAATAAGATTTTAAATAGTAAAAAAAAAAATACACAACCAACCATAACACAATTTACTTGGTTTTGATATCTTGCTTGCTTTACTTAGAGTTGTTAGGATTTGTCTGTTGGTTGTTTTTTCAAAATGGAAGGATTCGTGAGTTCATATACTATTCATGATGCACTAGGCATCATTAGTAAAAAAAACAAAATCAAAGAAAAACCCCCAAACAAATCCTCGTTCATTCTCCCCAAATTTTCTCCTTTAATCCATGGACTAATTAAAACGTTGTACTTCCTCACTCTGGTCTTAGGAAATATTTTTCAACCAAAACTATACTGATTAAAAAAAATACTCTGAAACTTCATTAAAGAGTATATAAATGCACCTATGTGAAACTCCTCAGGACATTCAGATTGGGAGGCTGAAAGGCTAAGGACAAAAGACAGTGAGTAAATCCTGATGACTCAGAGACACAAGACAGGATGGACAGACTAATCACTGTCAGCTCCCAAAGGGTACACAAAGACATGCTCAAAATCACAGCTTGGTTATCAAACTACAGAACACAGCAAACACAGAGAGGACTTGGCTGCAGGCAGCTCTCTTCCCCTGGGCCAGTGCAGAAATCCTCTCCACGGAGGTCTTGCATTGCGACAGTATTGCAACATTACTTCCTACAAAAGGAATGCAGGTCCAGTATATACACGGGATATTTATGGTTTAATAACTGAGAAGCAAATTTAAATTGGACAGTCTGAATACAAATTCTTGCATTTTTATCTTTCTTTTACAATTCTTACTATTGTTTCTTTTTTTTTTAATGAGCTTAAATATTTACATATAAAAAGTAGCATTTCAAAAGGAACATGAAAATGACAGATAAAAGAAAAAGATGGTTAGTGGATTGATTTCTTATTTTGCTATGCTTTTTGGAAAGAAAGAATTGTGAAGTGGCTGTTGTTACACACATATGAACAGAAAAGCAAGGAAATAAAAACTTTTTCCAGCTAATCAGCTAACACAGACACACTCCCCCTCAACAGTACAAGAACTATGCTTGCAAGGTACTCATAATTTTTCCATTGCATTTCTTCTCTGTACATATATCTGCATTCCATTATCATTATACTATTTCATGACTATGCCATAATATTTCTGGTCCTTATACGGTAGTTTTGCTAAGGTGAAAGGAAAATATTTTTGGTAGACAATGATAAGAATTTTTAAAAGCCTTAGAAAGCTGACTGATGACATGAGTGTCTGTCTGCTCATTGATTTCACTAAACCTTCTCTGATTACTGACTGGTAGCTCTCTTTGGAATTCATTTATTCTCTGAAATGAAGCAGCAACGCAGAGGACGACACTGGATGGAACCAGTTCCTCCAGAGAAGATGCACAAAGCATGGTGTTCATGCCTGCATTTTTTAGGGTCTAAACCCTGTCAAGAGCTGAGAGGTTTACATAGCCTAGTGCTCACCCCTCCCACTTGTCTCTCCACCTTCTCTCCTAAATCCCCAATATCTTTGGAAGCTCTTCCTAGAGACACCTGGCTCTTCAGTACAGCAGAAGTAGTGAATCTCATCTTGCCAGGTCAGTTTTAACAGCGGGAAATTCTAAACTTCATCCTCCCTCCATTGATGTCAATGGCAAACACCAACCAGTTCCGATTTATACAGCTTCCTTACTGTTCCTGTGTTCCATAGAATAAATACATAGTACAGGAATTTGTCTTGTTCTGAGCCAAAATCTTCCAAACTTTCCATGGTTTTTTGCTAGTCTGACAGAAACACATTGACTCAAGTTTTTTGAGCACACAGCCAGGCTCTTCATTAGCGCTTGCCTACATTCATACACATGTTCAGTTGTATAAACTCAGTTTATACAAAGTACATGGACAATTTCACAGAGAATTTTGAAAACGTAAACTTTTACACAATAATATGTATCATCATTCAGACACATAATAATAATGTTACTTATTGTGAACAGCGGAAAAATAGCTCCCATTCTCTGTTTTATGCACAAATACACCAAACTGACAACTCTTGCTCTAACCTATATAAATTAATAATGTTACTTATCAAATATAGAAGTGTACCATTTTAGGAAATGTGATTTTTTTTTCTTTCTATGGATTCCTCTTTGGTAGAATCCAGTGTTATGCCAAATATATTATCCTATAAAAATATATATATTTATTTTTCATGTATGATTTTACCTATTATTAACATTCCTTTGCTGAATTTGAGATACATCTTCAAATTACTTCAAGGAAAGTAAACTTAAATAGCAGCAGTGGAGATAAAACC
The DNA here is from genome assembly GCA_013397055.1 of Pachycephala philippinensis. Classification (NCBI taxonomy): domain Eukaryota; kingdom Metazoa; phylum Chordata; class Aves; order Passeriformes; genus Pachycephala; species Pachycephala philippinensis. The sequence goes on from VWZT01009526.1 coordinate 393,127, forward strand.
CGTTTAAAAAGTCATGTTTTAAAGCCTAATAAATAACTGTGCATGGGGAAAAACACACTGAAAAATATATTTTAGAATTAAAATCAAGTAGGTGCAGTTAGAGGTATTAAATTGAAAAAAGTAGATGGTATTTTGAGTAAGACTATCTTTGATCTTCTTTCCAGTATCAAAAAACCTGTTGTGTTCAGGAACTGAGAGTTAAAAATCTCGAATTAATAATAACAATAATTTTTTTTTAATTAAAAATAAAGGGAATGGCAAATGGATTATCAATTCAATTAATATTAATTTTATGCTTAAATCTTATTGTATATATAATTCCAATTAAGTGCTTTTGTTGTATCAGTGTGAAAAATTACTCAAAACCACTTCAGTTTTGAATGTGCTTATCTCATTTTGATTCCTGCTGTTTAGTTGTCCCAATATAAATAGTACAACAAAGTTCATTATCAACTATTCATGGGATTAAGGATGTTACTCAAGTTCAGGTTCTAAAGCAGTTTATTCCACTTGCTTTCTTTAACCTTGATTTGTTTACAGTCTTGGCCTTAGCGTAAGACTGCAAAACTGGAGAATTTCACCAAACTGTGATCTTATTTCCATACTGATTCTGTTCAATTTGTGATTTCTACTTGAATCAAGTGCAGTAAATACTATGAGTTAGATTATTTAGTATACAACATTTACTCATTACTATACTTAGAGCTAGCTACAAGAGTGGGTTAGAAAAAGATCTTTTTCCAAATATGCAAACAGCAGGATCAACACTTACAGTGATAACACAAGCATGGAAGTGAAAAGTGTAATTTAGGAAAACATGTAGAAGAAAGGGAACATGTCCAACAATGTAAGACTCAAAAAACAGTATCTTACCAGTAATTATTGTTTTTCAAGTTTTGTGAAATATCAACACTGATAGATTTAACAGACTACATCTGCCCAGACTAAAATTTGGAGTAGGGGGGGCAGCATTTAAAAGTATGCAAATAACCTTAATTTCCAATAGATAACCTAGTATACTTGCTCACTACCATTCTTGCTGTTAATGTATTTTTGGCTGGAGAATGATGAGACCCATACTGTCATTAGTCCAACCTGCCATCCATAGCTTCTCCAGTGAAAAGAACTATGAAAATGTTGATTATAAATGACTGAAGTTCAGCGTTTGGCTGAGGAGAGGCAGAAAGCCAGACACATAGAAATACCTAAATCCTGTATATCCAGAAGTGACTTAGCCATGATGAGTCTTACAGAGAGTCAATATGGCCTTATCCTTTGAATAACCTCAGGATAAAAGAATTGCAATTGAAAGAAAAAGGTTTTACAAAAGCATATTTTGATAGAGTTAGAACTTAAGAAACAACTTTAAAGCAACTCTGGAGGTGAGAAATTATAGAACCTGTATATGAGGATATTATGATTGTGAAGTACCCAAAGAACAGGCTGGAATAGTACTGAGATAATGGGAAAAGATACAAATTCTTATTCACGTGTTAGATTATGAGATAAATAGCTCCTGTGTATATCCAAAAAGGAGCAAGAAAGGACAACAGAAAGTTGAAGAATCAAGTAATATCCTGGCCCAGCTACTCTGGAGTTCATCACAGAAGTATCACCAGTGCATTAAAAGCCCATCTCTGTAAGTCCAGCAGAGCACAGCAGCACCACAGCAGGCAAAGACACACCTTGTTGGGGTCCCTCTCATAACTGGGCTATGAGAGCCTCCACCCCACTGCCCAGGGGTGACACACACCAACATGAAACAATGCTGGAGAACACTTCAGGCTGAGAGAGACCACTCTCTAGGGTTACAGGACACACAGATTGAGTAAAACTTCCAACGGGATTTTTAGGGGAGGAACCAAATGCAGGGAAAGGCATGGCTTTAGGTGATTTGGGGAGGAAAAAGTTTGAGTAGATAGAGGGATAAGGGGACAAAAAGGGTTGATCATATGTGTGTAGTTGGCTCTGCAGTACAATAGGCTGGTCATGTCCTGCACTCAATCCTACTAAATTCTGATTCTATTTTCCTGGGCAAGGGCCTCCATCCTGTGTGCACGAATGAGGGTTGAACTGCCTGCAACTGAGTCAAATGATGGGTTAGTGAGAATACATGTCAGTCTGGCCAGGGACTGGAGCAAATGAGGGTCTGCATACCAGAAACCGGAGGGACACCACGGATCAGAGGACCCGTGTGTATCCATGGAGGCTGCAGTTGTAGTGTGGGTGTGTGAGACAGTATGTGATTGCTAATGAAGACCAAGCTGGATCAGTCAGCAAAGCAGGTGAAGTAGCCTGGGAGCCAGTTGTGTGGCTGTATGTCTCTGAGACCGTGCAAGGAGGTGATGTCATGTGAGACCAGGGAGAAGGTTAAATTTTGCAGAACAAGAGATGACCAGGAGGCTCCTGCAGAAGTCTTACTAAGTATTTTGGGGGTTAGCCAACTTTGAACACCTATATTAAAAATACTAGAGAAACCAGTGGTCTGGTATGGCTGACATAGACCACTGGGAGGCATGTCCTACAACTGCAGATTGGACAGTCTGTGCATGTGTAACTACATGCAAATTTAGGTATGCTCAGTTTGGGAAAGAATCTACCTAGAAAAACATGTTGATGAGCATTCAGTCTCTCCAATTTTACTCTGTATGGTAAAATATAAATAAATTAAACCTGAACAGAAGTCACATGAACTATTTAAACTGAGTTACAACTCCGTTTACTTGAAGCTGCAATCAATTTCCCTTGAGGGTATATAGTTTTATCCTGATAGTCTTAATAGTTAAATCACTTTAAATGTTGTAAAATATCAGTTAACATGCAAAAACCAAAAGGAGAAACACACCGACTTCAGGATGACGTCAGACAAAGGAATAGGAAATCAATTAGTCATGCTTTATTTAAAAAAATCTGTCATATATAAGGTAACTTTGCATTTGACCTTTATCTAACCAGTTTGGCTTCATCGTTCTTTATGGACTACTCATCCGGAAGTACACTGGCTGAGCATACTGCATAATACTGTGGCTATATTCAGAAAGCAAAATTTTCCTGACTAGTACTGGTTAGCTTTTACAGTCAAGATCAATTTGCCTGGTGTGGCTAAAAGAGAGAAAGCCTTCATCAGTTATGACAGAAGGGTTCCTCTGTATTCCACTTGTCTATAGGGACACGCTGGGGTTTTGCTTCGTTCACAGAGAACCACAGTAACTCCAGCTTGTCAATGATGAGTCAGACACATCTTTGGATTCAATCCAAAGTTCTGTCCTTGAAAATCCAGTCATTCTGACAGGAAAAAACATTACCTCTCATTTGGCATCATCCTGCAGAAGAATGCTGTAAGAACAGCTACTAAATTATGAAATTACTCAGTTCAAAACCAGATCATCAGGCAGTACCTTTAATAAGTAAAATCATTCATGTTGAAGCAATGTGAATCATGTTCTAAAACCACTGCCAGTGGAATCTCCATGTATGATCTTAGGTGATTTGAGCAATCTGCAGGAATACCACCTGGCTAATGCTGAAGATCAGTGCATCAGATTAACCTGGGCTCCCTAACATGTATGAGGTAGATGGCTTCTACGTATTTGTTATGAATCAGACCTATGCACTTTGTATAAGATCTATAGACTGATCAAGATTAACCAGGAACACAGCTCACTGTGTTAGTATTAGGCCATATAATAGAGAAAGGCAATTAATAAGACATGCTTGACTGTATCTTTTTTCAGCGTGTATACAATACTTATGGGTATGTACATATATTAAACTCCCTTTATAAATAAATACTGGGTTCTTTCAACTCTTCCCATACAATTAATATTTAGTGAAATTACATAAACAATCATTATTTTTCTATAAGCACAACAGAAATCGATCTCCTGAGGGGTTGTGAAAGCCCTTGCATATATCACGATTTTAAGTACATCAAACACTCACTCACCCGTTGGTTGAGGAGGCGGATTGTCCCATTCTACTCTGCATTAGTGCGGCCTCACCTGGAGTGCTGTGTGCAGGTTTGGGTGCCACAACATAAGAAGGATATAAAGCTATTACAGAGCATCCAAAGGAGAGCTACAATGATGTTGAAGGGCTTTGAGGGGAAACCGTACGAGGAGCAGCTGAGGTCACTTGGTCTGTTCAGCCTGGAGGAGACTGAGGGGAGACCTCATTGTAGTTACAACTTCCTCATGAGGGGAAGAGGAGGGGCAGGCACTGATCTCTTTTCTGTGGTGCCCAGTGACAGGACCTGAGGGAATGGCCTGAAGTTGAGTCAGGGGAGGTTAAGATGGTTATTAGGAAAAGGTTCTTTACCCAGAGGGCGTTTGGGCACTGGAACAGGCTCCCCAGGGCAGTGGTCACGGCACCAGCCTGACAGAGCTCAAGAAGCGTTTGGACAATGCTCTCAGGCACATGATGTAACTCTCAGGGATATCCTGTGCAGGGCTAGGAGCTGGACTTGATGATCTTTGTGAGTCCCTTCCAACTCAGCATATTCTAAAATTTTATGATTCTATACACTGACACGGATACACCCATGAATGCTGAGGTATAGTATATACATCAGTATTTTCTTTTGAAGAACAGAGTACATTCTCAGATAGACCACTCCGACTTCTTCTTTTGTAAAAATTAGCTGACATTAAAATATTTTTTTAAAGAAGTCACTCTAATATTACTTTTATCAGAAATAAACTGAAGCAAGGTCCTATTTCTCCTTCTCTCAATACAGATATGATGACATATTTTGTTAGGAGAGATATTCCCTTAGCCATTCTTTTTCCTAATTCAACTGACCTTGAATCTCTAGTGAGAAAAGAGAGTTTTTTACCACAATACATTTTTGGAGATCCAACACAGTATTCCCATCCATCATAAATTCATGGTGTTTGCAATTTTAAACATATTCTTATCACAGACAGGCAAAGTCAATATTTACTAGAAAAGGAGATTTTAAAACCTCTAAATGATTAATTATGCATCCTGGAACACCTACTGACATTTGTTTAAGTGGAATAAAAATTCCTCGAGTTCCGGCACTGGAAGCAGCACTGGGAAGAGTAACAATTTGCATCAAAGATTTTTGAATATGGATGCTGTTAGATCTATGACCTCATTCCAGTACTAAAGATTGTTCGTCTTAGAAACCAACCTGAGATGAGACTCTCTGTTATAGCACTAGGACACACAGAACAGAGCTTGCTATATTTAGAGTCTGCAATTCAGCTGGCTTTAATATCTTGTCCTTCCTCATCTGGGTTTCCTCAAAAGTAGAATAATTCTATCAGACACTAGCAAAACAGACACCAAAAAAATACATTATTCCATTTCCTCTTGATTCTTGAAGGCCTTCTCACATCTCATTCTCAATTTATGCTAAGATTTGAAAATGAGACTCAGAAATCAACTATAGTAGCATTAATCCCTGCATCAATGTAATCAATCCCTCACTATCTTGACATATGAGAATGTAACAGATGTGAGAGTCTTAGTTCATGTGTTTGTATCCACATGGTACTAAATCAGTTATCCACATGATTTCCCATCTTCTCAATTCAAAGCTTCCATATCTTCATTTCACAACAGCAGCAATAATGTCCAACCCTTTTGGACAACCTGCCATAAACTTACCCTAAACTCAGAACACTGAACAAGTGCAACTCCTGGAACTAACTTCCAAAATGTGAACCCTGAGATACTAAGGCTCTTGAAGTCTATCAATGACCTGTAACATATGTAGAATATACACATAACATTTGTGATTTCCAGTAGAGCATTTCCTCAGTTATTCAGACTCCATGGGCCTAAGCAAACACTGAGCAAGGCAGAGAACAGCAGAAGCCTGCAACAGTACATTTTTGCAAGATATAAGGTAATTGAAAGTAACCTTGATCAAATTGAATTCAAAAGAGTACTAAAATCCTTTGCTGTCCATAACATAAATATTAAAAAATTTGAGTCTGTTCTTTGCAGAAATATAGTTTCAAATCAGAGGAGAACTTATTGCATTTGCTAGAATGCTACCATGGAGTATCTGCATGTTGACTGCCTCCATCCAAGTGCTCACACTCATTCTTTCCATCAGCTTTGTACTAACTGCATTAACAAGAACACAACTTAGGAAAGACATATAAAATATAAAGATAGATAGGACAAATATATGATAGAAATGATAGTTACTGCATAGAAAAAAAAATTAGCACCTGTTCAGATTACATCAACATTTCTTTCTCCTTAATTATCAAGTTAAATAAGGAAGTTAATCAGTGTGAAATTAGCTATTGGAGTAAAGACAACTGGACAAAATCAATCCACTGATCAGGTTTCTTCAGAGCCTTAAAAATTGGTCTTTATCAGACATACTGCCAACCTCAAATGGAATCTTTGTAAGATCTAATCTTTAACACATAGGAATATTATAATGTGACATTTTCAAAAGTTTTTGGCATAGCATAGAAAATCTGAATAAGAGCAATATTGGATGAAACTATTGTGTGGTACAAAAATTACTACATCAGATAATGTTATTAACGAAGGACAGTTTGAGCATAAATCCTCTACCCTATGCTCTAGCTAATTGGAACAGCAGGACAAAAAAAAAAGCTTTCCAACAGCAAAAACATAGAATTAATGCCTTAATTTCTTCTCCCAGGAACGTGTCATATTTGAAATAAATAATATCAAACAGAAGCGTGATACTCAGCACACATTTCATTTGCTGTGCTTTGCCAACAGAGGTCAGAATTACCTCAGCAGCATCCAAAGCATTACTATGATCATGACTAGAAATACTTTTATTACCACAAAATTACTTTCACAAAGAAAACTAACATACTTTACATGGAGGCTGAAGTTTCACAGCAACATACTGCAAAGGTCTTCCAAAGATTTTGGGTATGTAAAACAAAATTACCACCTAAAATTTCCTGAACACTGTTACTGAAATAACTACAAAGGTCATATCCATCACATGATTGACAAAGTATTTGGTAAGATATACTAGTAACCATTTGGATCACTCAGAAAAAATCAATTCATCCAACATGATGCCTCTCATTGAACAAAATCATTTATGACACATAGCTTAGAAGGCAAAATGTAATTACAGCAAAAATATTCAGTAAATTTGCAGTCTATTTATGTTATAATTCCCTATTTAAATCCATTAGGAGTTACTGTTTCTACTCTATTTAAAAGCCTTATCAAATGTAGAAATGAAATCCAAGACTAAGAGGTTTAAATGACACAGAAGCTTCTACTATAAAGGAAGATTTGGCTGATGTAGAGTTTCAAACAGCTTAAAAAGAACAATAACCCATCACTTATTTCCAGATGTATCTAAAGTGAACACTGAGTTTTATAATTTTCCAAAAACCAATTAAACACCAAAAAAGAAATATTCTTCATACCTCAAATAGTTTTACTGTGGAATGTTTCGTAGAAAATGAACCTAGAGACCTACTTCATAAGTATTGCAAGTGCTCTGTAGAATTGCAGCTCTGTGGATCATGAACTTTTCAGCAATATTAAAATAAAAATGCTAAATTTGGGGGAATATATTTCAAGAACTATCTTTCAGCAACTTTCAGCATCTTTCTGCTTCCTTAAATTGAAACCGATAGGATACTCCACAAAATCTGTTTTGGCAAATATCTTTATGTAAAATATATTACAAGAGTCTGCCATCACAGGAATAATTTAATGTTCTTTCTGAACTGCCTGTTTGGTAACAGATCTCTAGAGAACCCAAATTTGTGTGCAAATATTTCTCCTAATACCACAGATTTAAAAACAAACATTGGAAAGGAGATCCTAGCTCCACAATAAGACACCGTGCAAAATGATTCATCACAACTCTCTAAACTACCATCAGCACTACTGTACCTGCAGGACTCATGGAACAATTACTGTGATTTTTTCAGCTGTGTTTAATTCAAATAATGTTCCTAAATCTTTATATAATTCAGCAGGAAAAAACAATCCCCAACTAAATACCTTAGGTACTAAAACAAATGTATCATGCAAGACTGGCCTACAACAAAAAGAAAGGAAACGATACACCAAAAAAAGGTGTATCGTTTGTATGAAATGCATGTGTGGATGGCAGATTCCATCTTGCTTTCCTATATTATATATATATAAATCTCTTCTTTTTTTTCCTTTAAAGGTCACACATTTGCACAGAGGAAGGGATCCTTGTTTGTGAAATCTCCAGAAAGCTCTAGGTTTTTAGAAAATGATAGAGATGGGAAGGCCTCTAACATACACATGGGCTAGGTTCTCTAGAAGCTATTTAGTACTAACTGTTAAAAGAATCCAGACCCAAAACCCCCTGAAAAACAGACCCCAGCTGAATTTACCTTATTCCGAATTCACTTTAAATTTCAATTATCTTTAATCTTGGAAAGAAAGATCTTTTACTACATCTCATTCTAAGGTCACTTTTGACAATTAGATTTGACTGTTGGTTCAATCTTGGCAGCAAAATTATTCAGATGAAGCCATCATTTCACCAAAGGGGGCACAATCGGATTTCAAGCAGTAGGAAGAGGGACATTTTCACCCAAGTGCTGAAGCCTGTCCAAAACTACACTTGCCACATTTGGAATCATACTAGAAAATCCATATATATCCGTGGTAGTGGAATTAAATTTTAAAAATGGTCAAGGACCATCTAATTGGTAGTTCATAGCTGGCTCCCATGGTCCCACTACCCTGGCAAAGAAGCTCATACAGATGCTTCTGACACAGCTTAAGTTAGCACAATTTGAGGAACATTTCTTTCCTAGGTCAAGGGGGTTATAGTTGAAGGTAAACGTTTAAAAACCATCTAGTTACTAGTATATCCATCTCTTCTGGATTTTCAAGCAGCCACCTGAAAAGAGTGCAAAGTGATCTGAAGGAACTTGGCATCTTAAAAGGCATCAGAGCTCACCCCAAATTTACATGAAAGACCTGCACTGATAACACATGATTAGAAAAAAAAATACTGTGCTACAGCATTACTCCTATAACACTGATAACTGAGACACTGAATTAATTGGGGGTATATTATTAGCATAGAGATTCCCTACAGCCGTGATTCCATACAGACTTTGATCATGCTAGTTCAGAGTAGACTGAATGCACAGAGAATCTGTAAATATTTTCAATAAAAGCATAATCAAACAAAGCTGGAAGGTTAATTTCTCCTTGGGCACAGAAACAGAATACCAGTATGCAGTTTATGGTTGTAGAAATTCTAAAACAATACCAAATCTACAGCAAACAAAACAGAAACAAAACTTCTGACTTCATTTTGGTAAAACAAAAAACTTTAAGAGTTCAACCAATGAAGGAACAGATTCTTATTACAGTGAAATACAAATTTTAACATAGTCAATCATATAGTTCTGCCATAGAGAAGACAAAACTTTAGAAGCAGTCCAGGGCATGATTTCAGAATAAGTTGGAGGCTTTTTTAAATGGCAAGATGAATTTTACAGCTTCAGTTTTGTAGCCATTACAGTTACAAAAATCTTCACATAAAGGTAAATTGGTGCAGGGTTGTCTTTTTAAGTTTGCAAACAGAAACTGGTTTTTGGCTTTCCTATATCAACTAGTCCCTCTGAACAACCTAAAATCCCAAACAGATTCTCCAGACAATCATGTTTAGCCAGCAGAGTTTTATGTACTTGTCTTCCGTGTAACAGAGGCACAATTGTTTCAGTCATTTACAAAATGGCAGTGGATATTACGGGATCTAGAATATTTATATACTGTTGAGATCGAAGTACAAATGAGATCATAAAAACTATCTGTCTCTGCTTAGCTCCCAGAAAATATGTCATGGGTTGTATGCAGGTTAGGACTCTCCATTCTGCCAGACTCTCAATGCCATATCAGTTCTCTTGTCACTCCAACTCTGAACCATCTAGGAACTCAGGCTGCACCAGCAATAGTAAACGAAACATGTTTGGAACTATTTTCTGGCACTGAGGTCATACTGGCATACAATGCGCCACACCTACACTCATCAAACCTTCTAAACAGGATAGCTGCATCCAGATTGTCTATCAGGCCCCAGGCACACACTAATTCTTCAGCTGTGCCTGGTAGCTCTTTCCTTGGGAGAATGCCACATGGCACCTTCCAGTAGCCAGAAATGTTCCCTGGCACGTTAAAGTTAGATGCAGCCTCACATTCCTGTCATAAGTTTGGCAGAAGCCTGTCTCTCACCAGCAGCATTTATCAGCTTAGAGGATGCAAGAGCACCACTGTTTGAGTTTGGGTCCAGACAGATCTTGCTGAGCCTCTGTCCCATGGCTCATGTTTCTGCTTTATGCCTTTGATTCTCCCAGAAAAGGGCATAGAAGGGAGAAGTGGTGGTACACTGACCCCAATTCCTTTTTTAGCTCCTCGCTCGACTGATTGACTCCAGGACAGAGGGTTAGGGGGAGGAAAGTTTTAGATCTGACTATCCCAAAAATACATAGCTGTTGTTAATTTCTTTTCTTCTTTTCTCTTTCTTCACATGCACACTCGTACCGATGGAAATCCCTTGCAGCACACCCATAATTGCATAGCATACCTGCAAGGCAGTCTAGGAGTCTCATTCTGGTAAAAACTTAAGAAAGGAATCCACAATGGAGTCAGAATGACCTTATTGCAGGAAAATACTGCTAATGGCTACAGCAGCATGAATCTCTTCAACTTTTTAGCAGAAAGAACACTTACCAAAAAAAGCAGTCTTTTTTGGTTCAAAAAAGCAAAGGTAGACATAGATCTGAAACACCTTCACACCAAAAATACCTACATTTAAGTTCTATAAACAGGGACTCTTGGAAAAAACTCCAAATTGTATAGAAGGAAGCCAGAAGTGACTGGGTGGGAAAAAAGAATTAACCCCACCAATACAAAACAAGCTGAAATTAAAGGTGGCCAAAGCCTTACTAAACTGACGGATTGCTCACTTCAGATTTCCCAGTCATCACAAATCAAGGAGAAAGAAGCCTTCTTAGGTGAGAGGGACCTAGTTAAACATTGGAAATTTGTCCCACTTATCAGAGACATTATTTTCCATAATTAATTAGATGGTCTCTGCAGAAGGAAGAATAAGTTTCTGTCTTGTGAGAACAGGTCAAGGATGAAAGTGAGACTTGGATATCCATACCTATGATGGAGGATATCCTGGAACTAGGCACTTCCATAGTGCCAGCCTGTCATACTGTCTCTGTAAATCCCTTAAAAAAATGGAAAAGAAAGGAAGACGTAAATCAGGAAATTTAAACAAAGAACGGAACTCCAATGCCTCATCGCAGTTGAGGCAGGGCAGGAGACATATTCTATTGATCTCTGAGACAAAGTTTCAGCTTCTGAAGGCTGAGGTCATATAATCAAACTACAGAATGTTGTCCTAAATCTCCTACTCACCGTTTACAAGCCTACAGTGGGTCAAATTGTTTGGTAGTGTATTCAGAGCTTCTAGGATTTCAAATCTTTAACTAGATATACTGACCTGAAAGATCAGCCAGCTTCCAACATGGCAGATAGAATTTCATATTACTTTGTTTACGGATCACATGGTGGCAGAGCTACACTTTCACACCTAATCATCACAGTGAGGTTAAAAAAGTGCTACCTGAGCATGGGAAACTGTCACTGAAGATACTTGGAGTCACAGAGTCCAAACTACAGGATTATATACTGGAATTATTAATAATCAATTTTAAGTTAAATTTCTCACAGATAAATCGCATTATGGAAGAAAACTGTCCTACAAACCAAGAGATACACATGACCTCTGTTGGTTTAAACATAAAGTAGCATTGAATTTTATAATTTGAACTATTCTTCAAGTTCAAGATGGACTCCATTTTCTTTCAAACTTGAAAGTAGCAGGTTTACCACTGGTTTCTTACGCAATAAAAATTGAACTAATTTCTTGGGCACTGTCACACAAAGTTGAAGGAAAACGGGAATGGTTCTGTACAACAATGGGGTGGGGAGGAGAGACTTTACCAGATTTTTTAACAAATGCCAGTACAAAGATTTGCCACAAAAGCAGAGTCCTCCTATTCTAAACATAACTTTGATAAATTCAAAGGGATTTCTATTATTATTTCTCTCTATTTCTTGAAAAAAAAGTTTATGCCAATCTCTTATTCTATTGGCCACATAGAAGCATTTTACGCTTCAAATATTGTTGGCAGCTTGGCTGTGCACAGAACCACAAGGGAATCTTATTGTCCAGTGTCATTCCTCATATCGCCAAACTGCCAGCAATGGTTACAGCAGATGTGTGTTTTCCTGACCCCGTGCACTAAAAGCAACATTACAGACATACGAGCTCTCCTGGAAATGGTACTTTCCTTGTGCCAACATGCTGTAAGATTTTGACCTCTGTAATTAATGAGACAAGTTATCATTCACCTAATCTAGGGGATCGTCCATTTAACACTATAATTGCCTGAAAAACTCCAGTGATAACATTTCTGGTGTCAATAATTAAAAACTGGAAGCACTCATACTTCTTTTTTTGCACACAGGTGACAGCTATGAGAACATCCTCGGCCTCAGCATTAAGAATTACTGTGGTAAGTCTAGAATTCATACTGCTTTTCTCCAGTATCCTCGACATGCTGCAACAACTCAGAATAGCTGATAAGAGGAGATCACTGTCCTGACCACCATGCACATTGGAAACATATTCCTAAAGACTCCTGATTTCTGTTTTCCAGACTGTGAAGATTTCACAAAAGTGGTGTCACTTCTTGGTTCTAATGAAAAGGCTCTAGCACTGAAGTTTTTATAGTTGTAAAAAAGGTAGTTGTCCCTTCTGATGACTTGAAGCCCTAGAAAGTACATAATGAGTACAAACTAAAGCACCTATAAAAACTAAATGTAATTAATGTTGTGCATTAGAAATAAACTAAATACAACACAAGAAAAAGGAAGAAAGAAATCAAAATTCAGTTTATTTGAACTGAGCTCCTACTAGTTCAATCCTACAATTATAAGCATTAAAAGACCACAAAGACTTGCTGGCAGGCTGTACCTTCTTTACACTTGTACATGGTGGATGAAGTGAATTACAGGCACTGCAGGTCAAGCAGTTTTAATTTCAGCTGCATGGTCTTATGTGTGCAGAAATCAATCAACCACAAACTTGTGGTCAACCACAAGATTAAAAATAAGAAGAAGAACACAAGTTAGTTATACTATAAAAGTAATATTTTTTTTTTATTCTTCATTTTCTATTTCTAGTGATGCAGTTCACTGTGTAATAAAAGAAGTATACAGTTCTAAACTTAGACCCCAACCCATGGATCTCAAATGAAATATACCAAAGTCAACATAGTTACTATCAAATCATCATAAATATTTCAGCATTGTAAAGACAGCAATATAAAATTAGGTTTTACTACGACATTTGGTACTATACTATAAAACATAAATTATGCATAAAATATTTTGAAGTCGAATGAGAGAAGTTACGTTGTCAATAATGTAGCCAATAAAAGAACATCAATTTCCCATATTTTAAGTGTTTCCAACAGCATTTGATTCTATTTTTATTGGTTCTATTGCTATTTCTTTATTCTTGTAGTTAAGATGAAAACATAAAATGAGGGGAAGTTATAGCTGTATAATACATGAATAAAACAGTGAATTTTTTTTTCTTGGTATTTCCCTGAATTCTTTTTATGTAAACTGATAAAGTTTCTTTAAATAAAGCTATCTTTTCAGGATAAAAGAAGTCACAATAAAAACATTTGACAAACTTAAGTCCAAACCATCAGCATAATTACTTCATAATTGTTACTGAAAGAAAAAAATAATTGAACTTCCAAACCTAAAGGACTGGAGTATCTTTTAAGAGTAAAAGCTGTCTTATAGCACTGTTTAGGCTAGAGAAGGCTTGGGGAGGATCTCACAGTAAGTATACAATGGGAGGGTATAGAGAAGACAAAGCCAAACTCTTCTCAATGGTGCCCTGTGGCAGGACAAGAGGCAACAGACATGAAATTCAACACATGAAATTCCATCTGGAAATAAGAAAACATTTTTTTACTGTAAAGGCTATGGAACATTTGAAAGGAATGCCCCAAGAGGCAGAGTGTCCATTCCTGAAGGTACTCAAAATCTGCCTGGACAACCTCTTCCAGCTGACCTCTGCAGAGGTCCTGAGGTCCCTTCCAACATCAACTCTTCTGTGATACACATTAATTTTACATGAAGATGTGTTAATTTTTTTTTTTTACTAAGAGGTCCATGTCTTGATGTCATGCATGAAAGTACATATAACAGAAAATGCCTCTTTAATAATTTTTTCTTCAAATTCAGAGAACTCAAATTCTCATCTTCAACTATAGAGAGCTTCATCTAAAAAATAAATCTAGACACCAGTAAGCAGACTGCATCAAGAGTAACTCACATATTATAGTGATGGAGTAAATATACCCAGTCAATCCAAACCAGCCAGGTTTTTTTCCTTCTAACACATGTAAGGCAGGTGCACCTCTAATTCCATCCTACACCTCCTAAGAAACTTGGAGCTAGGATGCATTAATAACATCTCGACTGCTTTTGGCAGTCCTAGAGAGGCATGTAGGAGATACATTGAACTGCATTCAGTACTGCCATAACATCCTCCCACTAATCACTGGGATAAGAATAATGAGATTGGTCAAAAGTTGATCAACTTGTACCAAAAATAAGACCACAATACATAACTATCCACATAAACTTGCAACATACTTATTTCTTTTGTCCTGAAAATCTAAATGTTTGTGATCCAATTTGGACAATTTGAAAAATTTCATCTTTTCAGAGTATTTGTGGCAATGTAGGTAAGGGACTGACTGGGGTAACAGAAGTTCTATCCCACTTAAAGGTAACTCTCTAATTTTCAGAGGCTGAAGGTACCAGAACTACTTTACTGTGAAGTTATTTGCGAAGAATGCCACCTTTAATAAAGACAGACTGCAGTGGAAAACAACGGGTACATGCAATCACCTCTATCAACTCATAATGAAGAAAGTAACAGATAAGGAAAATTACTAAATTAGTACACCTTAAATTAGTCAATGAGGAAATAATGCTATTAAAGAGGAAGGGAGGAGAAAATCGCACTTGTCCAACAGTCTCACTGCTTAAGAATGTGAGTAACAGTACCAAATACTGACCATGACAGATCATGATCAATTCTTTGGCCAAGCTTCAGCACCAGAAGAACTTGCAGCTGTGGATATTGTTGCCAGAAAAGACAGAATGCTTATGGTGACAATGTAACTGTGAAGACTTACAGAATACATGAAATGGACCTTTGGAATCATCTCATTCAACCACTTTCTCTGAGATGGGAAAATTTCAAAGCTGGAGCTAATTTTGAGGTTAGTTCCGTTTGCTCGGGAAATTGCGTAGTCAAGTTTTAAGTATCTTCAGTCATGGATATTTCACCATCCCTCTTGCCAATCTTTTGCAGAGCTTGATTACCCTCACTGTGACTTTTATGTGTAATACCCAATCATAATTTTCCTTGCTGCATTTTGTATCTGTCCCCATTTTCCCCTTGCTGTGCACACCTGTTAAGAGTGGGGCCCTTTCTAACACCAAAATAAGTAGTTTAGTTGAGGACACCTTAATAAGATCCTGTTTAGTGTTCTTTTCTTGAATTTGAACAAACAGATCTTTCAAATTCTTGTATGTCAGTGCTCCGGCTTCTTAATGATCTTAGTATGTTTCTCTCTTCTGGATTTCCCCCAGTTTTTTCGTATCTCCCATAATTAAGTACAAAACTAAAAATCTTTGAACAGATGTGAATAGGAACTTCCCTCAACGTGCTGGCCATGTATTCTGTTGGCCTTCTCTGCTGTGAGGGCACATTGTTGACTTATGTTCTCATCAGAGATGGCAGACAGGTTAGCCAACTACAAATCAGCCTTGGTAAATCCATGTTGATTCCTTCATTCACCCTCTTGTCCTTTATGTACTTGGATATGCTGTCACAAAGAAAATACAGATACCCTGATGGGGCTGAAGATATTAAAAAAACTGAAGATGATTCAAGAAAGGAATAATCATTTTACATTCTTTATTCTATACATGGTTTAACACAAGTCCATTACTATAACGGCTTCTTTCAAATCTTGATCTTACTTCCTTATTCATAGGCTGAAGCCTAGATATTGTCCATCAATTCACTACTGTGAAGCCCTTTGAATTTCCCAGTTCTCTTCTAAAAACAAGGGCATACCAAATTGTAAACAAATACTACCTGGATAAAGCTGAAAGGTTACTATGTTCTGTGCTCTCTCTTCAGGTTCCCATGACCTGAATTTCCTTTTTTTCATTCATTTTCAAGTGCAGTGTTGCTTTTTTCTAAGGCCTAGAATTATGAAAAGGACAGTACATACAGGATAGGTAATATAGATCTTCCTCCTCAGGTTAAATAAGTTTAATACCTATGAACAAATACACATACATTGCGTTGCCAGAATTAGGCACCTCAGCTAACACTCAGCAGAGTAATCTAAAAGAAGAACACTATGCAGCTCCTTAAATATAGCCAAGAAGAAATTCTTAGACATACATGTTTCTGAAAACCACTCTTGTTTCAAGAATAAGGTAGCTCAAGACTAAAGAAAAATGTCCTCCATTTACAACCCACAGATTGGAGGGCCTTTCAGAAATAAGCAGCCATCTCCTCTTCCCAAAGGACTCAGAAAAGTCTTATTTTTTTTCAAGGTGCTTAGTGGTGGTAGCAAATCCTTAAAAAGGGAAATGAGACCATTCACCTGGGAAATACCCTGACTTTAAATACCTTAACTAGTGAATGACTTTGTATTTTATATTTGGGTAATTCTAGATAAAATATGGAAACAATCATAAGAATAATAAATCCTCACACAGGCTTTGCAACAGAACATTTCAAGCATGAAAAAGAGCAAGGATTTTCTCTCAGTAACCTATAGCAAGTCTCTATGATAAAGCCTACATGGAATTATGCAGGAAATTCTGCAAATGGCTTGTGTTTTTAATGACAGGTAGTTTTATTAAAATCTGTCAAACACAAGTAAGAAATACAGAGTTTGTGGCAAGATATCCACAAAAAAAAAAAAAAAAAAAAAATCTGTGGAGTCACATCAAAGGAAAATTAGGACATCTAAATTTTGCTGGCAGTAGCTTTCAGAAGTTATCCCAGATATGTGCCATATTTTCATGATTGGATTCTTCCTTGGATTTAAGACTGAGAGATTACTACATATCAAAAAGGATAAAGTAAATATTATCCTACACTCCATATGAACCGAAATCCTTAGAGACCCAAATAACAACTAATTCCAGGTTCTACTACTCTTGGTCCTCCTTGCACAAAGCAGGAATGGAATCTTTCACAGCCAGCTCAGAAGAGAAGAGAGAACAGTCAAAGGATTTAGAATACTTTAGCGTTAGGTTGGTTGTTACCAAATGAGTAGAAGAAGTGAATGGAAGTGAACTTCACTTAGTTGGGTAGATTTTAGCTATGAAAAGAGCAGTAGGCATATTCACACAAGAGTACTATTACTCTGTGAGACCATATGAGACAAAGCTGGGAAAAGGTATGGGAGCTGTGTTAACTTAGAATTCTAAGGAGTGAGACATTTGCCTTATGGGATTAAAGGGTTAAAGCAAGAGATATTCTCATTGCTAACAGCCTGGTCTGTCAGAGTTCAAATTTACCAATTATCCTGAAGCCAGATGTCCATACTATTCTGGTCTAAATTTAATAGTCTTGAGAAAATGTTATCTTTCTAAATTAAAATGATTTGCAAAAGACAGGGTAAACCACTACCAAGTAAGATATCCGCTTAGGCGCACACATACATCTTTCGCTCTCACTGAACACAGTCTCCCTGCTTTTACTATCTCACACTATGCACTTGTTCCTGAAGAGCATCTACAGCTTTGAAGAAGGCACTTCAGTACTTTTATCCATTCCAGCTTTAATCCCTTTCTCCTACTTTATTTTTCCCCATGACAAGTAAGAAGCTTCTGGTAGAAGCTTCCATTATGCAGATGCATATGACTTTGGATGCCTACAGAAATATGAAATTTGTCAGATTTATTAAACTCTTGCTTTATCTTGAATTCTGCAAATTCCAATCTACTAATTTTAAAGTCTTTGCTCATAAGTTAATGGATAGTCTTACACTGTCATCTTTAAAAGAGATTAAAACTGAAGTTCAGGTGAAAGCATCACCATTAAAAATTTGATTTTAAGGCAAAAGATCAAGTTAAATAGAGAATAATTTTACACTAATATTTGATCTGATATTGTATTAATAATATGAATGAGCTGACAAACATTACTTATAATTATCCACGTAGGACCTCCTCAAATCTTAAACAAAAATGTCTGAATACTTGATCTATTATTAAAAAAAAAAAATTATGATAATTTCAAACCATCTTCTGAATTTTGTTCAATTTTCAGTCTAAAAAAGAATGACAGCTTGGATTTACTTTGACCACAACTGCCACACTTTAGAAGGCAAACCCCATGTATAAAAGATTTTTGGGTGATGGGTAATGCTAGATCCATTTAAATTAAGCCTTAATGTATTTGATTAATCTGTTATCAGTCAACTGTACGATTTTTCACTGACATTGCTTCTTGTCATTTCTAATACACTGTCTATTATGCTTTCTGGGAATTTTCAATCATGCACTTCACTAAACGTATTCATAAACACCTGAATAGGAAATAATTTTAAACACCTGCCATGGGATAATGTAACACAAAACTAATGCATGATGCGTTCATTCCAACTGTTTAACTATCCTACTCTTCTCAGAAGAGCAATGCAATACTCTGAAGATGTTCCTGTCGACTTCAATATCCTTGGTAATGTACTGAAAGGGAAACATCTCTTGAAGATCGCAGAATTTTATTTCTCAGGTACGGCCTCAAGGATCACCATCTGAAGGTGGTATTTTAGATTCACTGCAAACTGCATCTTCAACATGGAAGGACAAATAGGATGGTTCTCACAGATCCAGTATAAAACATAAAGATCTATTTCAAAACATGGGCACATAGATATCAAGTGTAAGTTATCCATAAACATGCTGGGTGCTGCCAATAGTCACTAATTTTCACTACAGTGAAAGCCAGATTATCACTAGGTTTGATAAAACTTCTGAAAATGAAATGGCAAACCTGTACACAAGGCATAATTTTATCAAGAGAAAGCAGCATACATTAGACCAGCAACCTTCTATCAGGAGAAAATTTTCACTAATCTGACGATCTCCTTTAGTATCAAATTATTTTTTAAATTATTGAAAATATGTCGCAACTTACTGCCTTGACACATCATTTAAGTGAAAAAAAAATTCACTATTTGAGATGTCAAAAATAGATCCTGGTGTATAGTGGTAGATCAGCTGAATGGGTAAGTAACAGATTTTGCCCCAACCACCTGAAGGTACTGACAGATTAGAATTCCCCTGGGTGTTTCAAAACAAAATGAACCAGGCACCAGGATGTGTCCCAGGTTCCAACTGTATAAAAGACACTATTTTTATTACAGAGAAGAGGAACACAAATACCAAGATGCACCTACTGAAAGTTGAATGGAACCGAATACCAAAATGCAGACATCTGAGGAACTCTAGACAGACTCTAAAAAAATAAGAACCACTCGCCCATACTAAAAGATGCGAGAAGAAATTACAATTTTGACACACACTTCTTTTGTCATCTTGAGAAAAATTTGAGATAAACTGTTGGGAACTTTTCTATTAGTGTTGCTTGCCAGTACTGTCATTTTGTACTGTAAACTGGGATTAGGAGTATTCTTATTGTATGTTGCTAGAGAATTTAAGATCCCTGAGCTTTCTTGAGATCTCTCAATTCTTTTGATAGCATAAACAGACGTATATGTATTGAGTGGTTATCTAAAGATTCTGATACCAGCTTCTTCATAGTCAGTATTCTTTATATATTTTGTCTTTAATTTTTTTTTTTTGTTCTTAAAAATATTCTTTCCTTATCAAAATGTTTAATTGTATTTAACCCGTTCCTGAAGATTACTGAGGTTTTACTATAGTCTAATCCTGTTTTATATAATATTTTTCAGTAGTTTCCAGTTTTTCAGTATCTGTCAATTTGACTAATGTAATTTTAGTGTCTTCCTCCAAAATGAAAATATGCAGCAGAATCAAACTTTGGCAGGTCGCCAAGTGACAACTTATTTCAAGACACTGAACAAAGGAAACAAACAGGTTGGAGAAATATGGGAGCTTTCAGACCAGACTTTGTTGAGATTAACTTGGAAGTCAGACACGTTTAAAAGCATCTTCCTCTGTTTTACTGTTAGAGTAACCCTCTGGCTACTAACATTATAATTTGGTAGAATAAGCATTTATAGTCTCTACCTTTAAAGTCTCTTATCTAGTAACACTTTAATCCATGACAACATTCATATTCAAGGTAATGCAATGTTTGCTTTTTTCAACAGTAAGGTTTTAAGAATCACAGTATCGTTTGATTTACTTAAATCTGATTATACAGTTAAAATAAAAATGTTGTGTATTCTGCATTCCTTTCATTATCCAATTTTATAATTCTCTTTTAAGATGGAACTTAGTTTTTCATAAATTATCATTCATTAATTATTAATGCTTTCTGCTCAGGTTCTAGATAATTAACTATTTCTTTTCTTTATATTCCAAGTTAAATTATAGTAAAATATTATATTAGACTTAGAGAAAGCAATATTTATGGTCATATTTTTCCTTTCTGGAAACTATAAACCATACTAATGGATGAGTTCAGTTCTTCACAGGTTTCTTTAAAGAAGAATTCTCATATATGGCAAACATTTTCAAGCTAATACCCTTAATAAAATAAAACATCCAGAACATATTAAAAAAAAAAATTATTTATGTAGCACGTATTCTGAAATTTGCATTTTTTGAGTGGAGAAATTTTACAAAGTCTTCTCCCACTGTTCATCAGTCAAATACTTCGAGAATGTACCTTTCATAGTCAAGATGGATTTATAAAAGTGCTGAATGTACTGACATTCTGAAACTATTTCTCTACTTGGAACACACTACCAGTGCAGCAGTTCTAGTGCAATATGAAGGACCTACATCATACATATATGCTGGATGTGAGCAAAACAGTGCTTTTAATGGCACAGAGGAATTCTTCCATTCACTCTCCAGAGTAACTAATGAAACCAATAAATTAACTTCATTCACTGAAGGATTTATTTTTCCTTTTAGATATATGTATATATACATACATACAAATAAATGACCTTTCTCCCCTTTTCAACCAAAAGCTTGTTAATTCCAACTTTTCAAGCATTTTCATGCATGATTTTTTTGAAAAGTCACTTAAATATTAAGATTTCCAAAATTAATTCCATACTACTTGATTGTAGCATTCCCATCATTCTACTATAATAGTCAGATTTCCTTCTATAAACAAGAAGTTCCTTGAGTGTACTATTTACACACCAGTGCACACTAAGACTCTGTTCATCCTACCATACAGAATTAAATAAATCACGGTCTTCTGTACAAACCATGCTAAAAAGCTACTGCCCATCAGCAAAAAGGAGATTCAGATACGCTCTTTCTCTGGCTAACTTTTCTTCTTTATGGATGGTGAATTTAACAAGTGCTCTAGCAACACAGCCTATTCTTATGCATTACCTTCTATCCCCAGTGTAGAATCACATTTTACTTTGCTTATGACTAAAACTGCTTTGTTTAAGTTGAAATTTCACATGCCAGACTTCTAAGAAAGGAGCTCTAGAGCAGAAGAAGAAAATAGGGGATGAGGGCAGGAAATCTGAATTAGCATATGAAGGGAAATTTACAGGAAATTAAAATAAAATTAAATGAGAAGACAGAAAAGAGGATCCAAGTCATACAGACAAGACACGAAATTTGGAGAGGGGGTGTTGAAATAATTAAAACAGCCGAGGAAAAGACTGGCAGCATTAGCCTCCCAAGGGTAAAATGAAGAGCTGTGAAAGGACACAAAGAAACACAGAATATTTGGAATAGAGGTTAAAGCTAAGAAGACAGTTGGACAGACTAGAAGAGTTCAATGTTCATCAAGTGACCAGAAACACTTGTTAGACCCTGCCAGAACACATTTGCCTAATGTGAATCCCATGACAACTGGGCAAATATCAGGAACACTTTCAAAAAGATAGTAACACATACGACCGCTGGCTACCTGTACCAAGCACTCTAGTAAAGCACACAGAGTTCTGTGCAGCACACCGTGAAGTGCCATTTCTCATTGACCTACATCAGGTTTGTCTAGTTAGTGGTTTACAAGCTTGATAAGGCTAAAAGATGACTTCTTTGGCCATGAATACTCAGGGTCTTAGCTCCATGAGTTTCTATCATGCAGCTGGTCAGCTGTGATGCAAAAACTGAACAGGCCTAATGTATCTGAGTGTTGATACCACAAACATGATGGAATTGTTACTTTATCAGGGTTTTTTTACAAAAAAAAAAAAAAAAAAAAGAAAAAAGGAAATTACATATATATCTATAATAATGTAAAAATATTATAAGAAATCACACCGAAATGTCAAGAAATAGCACAAATGAGTTACACATGCATTTTTTTCCTCATTAAACCTGCCTCAGCCTCTCTATGTAACCTGCTCTAAAGATAGGTCATGGTTCTGTACCAACAGAGCCTGCTAAATGTGGAGGTAAACAGAAAGGGAAATATCTTCTGAATGAACTAGAGGGCTGCATGGGAAAAAACCAGAAATTTGTTTGCAGGGTAGTGCAGTATTGCCCTAGAGATGTAGACTTTCTGTACTACAGAGGTTTTCTGACAGTAGGAAAGTCTCTTAAATCTAACTTTGCAAGAATGAGAGTCAAGCATGTAACTTTCACAGTGCCCACTTCATATTCTGAGTTTTAACAGCCAAAGCACTATTTGAAGTTGCCCTGCTAGTCAGAGGAAATTGTGTTTTGCACTTTTAAATGGTTTGCGATGACAAATATTCTGCAAAATCATAATGCAGGTTTTAGGTGTTTTGAACTAGGCATCTAAAATTACTCAATGATGTTGACCCTAGTGTCTCAGGGCTTCACATATCCATTTGTAAAGTGGAGTAATAATACCCTGTCATCAAACAAGGTTGTTTTTGAAAATAAATGCATTACACTTGCAAAACTCTGCTGTGAAATAAGTGAGGAAAAGAATTCTCTTTACAGAGGCACCTGCAAACTGTGTGCTAAAGGCATAAGCTAAATGAGAAGATAAAATACTAAATAACAACTAAGAGAGCACCATCCCTCTTTTATGATTAAAGTGGAGTGAATTTCATCTGAAGAACACCATGTGGTAATGTACAACATTGAGTGATACACACAACATGCCACTGACACGCCACAGTTCATGGGCAGACTATCTGCAGACACATGTGGGTACACAGACATAGGACTGTCTGCAAAATCCAGTTTGGATCTAACAGCACTTCTTAGCCAACTGCATGCATTTATAATGCTCCCAAAACTAGCCAAAGTCTGGAAGAATTGTAGCCACATTTGCACAACACTGAATCTGAGCTAAGAAGTCCCACTAAACTCAAGCTCGCTCTGCGTAGATCTAGGCTGGGTATCATTACTCCATGCATGTAAATCTAAAGAGAACCCCATATAGATTATTAAATGGCTCTGTTGATCCTGACACAGATAATATCATCTACAGGTAACACTGGTGCATGTTACCTCATCATGCTTTCCTGTGCTTCAGGATCTAAGAGATCCTAAATTTGCTCTCCCCACTTTCTCTAACTCTTTGCCTAGACATAAGATCTTTAAGAAAGAAAGAGGATTTTGAAGTGGAGTGCAGTATATGACCTTGATCTCTTCAAAACATCTTTTTTACACATTAGCTGAACTATTTCTCAAGACAATTGCATGCTGACTTGTAAAGGACACCACTTCCGTACCTTCTCTTTATATCTCTTCTAAATAGAGTATGTTTATTAATGCTTAACTAACAAAATCATGTCTCCAGCTTTTTATAAACCAGTAAATCAGCCAGTCACTGTACTTTTCCTCACTCTCTGCTTTTTCATTACTTTAATTATCTTGTTCCAAAGCAGCCCCATTGTAAATCTGAAGCACCTGAGTGTGAAGTTCTTTTGTTTACAATATATTATAAAAAAAGGCCCAGCACAATCTAGTAATATCACCGACATCAATTAAATGTGTGTGATGTAAAACTTCTCTCTTTAGTGCCAGGAATCCCTAGTCACACCTTTTTCTCTTTTCACTGTCATGTAAATTATCTCTGAAAACACATCAGACATCCTCATCTTCAGCACTCTTTTCTGAAGTAGTTTATGTTCTTATCACGTATTTCTGCATAGGCTTTTATTTCTTCATGAACTTATGTGTAATCAGTCAAATAGTTCAACAATTCTTTAGGATACTTGCTATCCTTATTATTATGTTAAGTCTCAGTTCACAGAAAAGAGTATACAACCCAAGCAGATTTCCATATTCTAAATAAAACATGTCTCCTCTATTTCACACTTTTCCTTTTTTAATTTTGGATGGGATTATGGCTGACTTGTCCTGTTTTAGTCTAATCATATTTGCCATTGGCTCATCCTCAGGAACACTAACTCTTTTCCTAAACAAAGACATCAATTTCTCTCTTTTCACACTACTTTGTCACTGTATCCTTCCACGTAATTATTTTCAGCTCAATAGGCAATGCTTCCTGATTTGTGTTCTTGTATTATTTTATCTCAGGTGATGCTAGATTTTGTCTCTTTATGGCTTAAACTGGTGAAGAGAGAGAAGAGAGAGATGGTGGTGGGGCAGAAGGGGGTGAAGAAATGTGGTGAGAAAAGAATGAATGGAAA
>VWZT01009529.1:331-18029 GCA_013397055.1 Pachycephala philippinensis
CGGGGCCCCTGCTGTGTCCCCGCCGCGTGTCCGGAGTGAGCCCACAGTGTCCCTGCAGTGTCCCCGCCGGGTGCCCAAAGTGTCCCTACAATGTGCCCACAGTGTGCCTACAGTGTTCCCGCAGTGCCTCCGCTGTGTCCCCACAGTGTCCCTGCTGTCTCCCTGCCGTGCCCCCACGGTGTCCCAATAGACAGTGTCCCTATATTGTCCCCACAGTGTCTTCCCAATGTCTCCCCACTATGCCCCCACCGTGTCCCGGCTGGTTCCCCACTGTCTCCTCACAGTGTCCCCACAAAGTCCCCGCCGTTTCCCCCACAGTGTCCCCACTGTGTCCCACATTGTCCCTGCCGTGTCCCCATAGTATCCTCCCTGTCTCGCCCACAGCGTCCCCCCGTTTCCCCTACAGCATCCACACCGTGTCTCCACAATGCTCCTGTTGTGTCCCCACAGTATCCTCGCAGTGTCCCCAATGTCTCCCCACCATGTCCCCACAGTGTCCCCACTGTCCCCTGATAACGTTGCCCATGTCCCTGCAGTATCCCCACAGTCTCCCTGCCATGTCCTCACAGTGTCCCCACAGTGTCCCCACAATGTCCTCGCCATGTCCCCACAGTGTCCCTGCTCTCTGGACAAACCAGCAGTTTTCTCTCCTCAGTGTGTTGGTCAATGTGGGCTTAAAGTGTTCCAGCCATGAAAACGTCAGGAGGGTGGACACAAACCAACACTTCAGATGCAAATAAAACACACACAAAAAACAAAAACAAAACAAAAAAACACAAACAAACAAACAAACAAACAAAAAAACACACAAAAAAACCCCTCAAAAAATATTATTTTTTTCCACAGAATCACAGAATATTTAGGTTTGGAAGGGACTTCTGGAGACCATCCAGTGCAACCAGAGTCACCTGAAACAGGTGGGTTTGGAATGACTCTGGAGGCTCCACGGTCTCCCTGGGAATCTGTTCTCATGTTCTGCCACCCTCATGGAAAATTCTTGCTCATGCTGAGGTGGAACTCCTTGTTTTAGTTTACTAAACTCCTTCATCATTCTTTCCATCAAGAGCAATGTAGTCCAACTTGGAACTTAGTAATCCCAAATTCTCGTCTGGACAAAGCCTCAGTCCTCTGCCCATCCAGAGTTTCCTGCATGAGTTGACATTAGTCTGCAAAAGCCTTCATAAAAGACCTTTAGTACCTCAAATATCTCCTCACTTCCGTTTTATTTTGACACCCTGAGACCAAGCAGCTGCTTCTGTCACCTCCACCTTAGAGCTCTCACAGGAGCTGTCAGTGTCAACTTCTGAAACAAACTGAAACTCTTACTCAAATCTTCACTATTTGGATCACTGTGCCAACTGTACCTAACCTCCATTTTTTTTTTTTAATTAGAAAAAAATAGGTTCAGGCTCTGAATTGCCTTTTATTTTTAGTTACCTGTTGTGTTTTTTATTTACGTGGTTTTGTGTAGCAAATACAACTGCTGTTCGTGACAAACACGATTTACAAAATGAAGAATAAAGAATTGTGTCAACTAGAGAGAGAGAGAGAAGAAGATGAAACAAGCACAGGAATACACAAGAGGGAAAAAGAAGCAGCAAGAACATTGTGTTCATCAGCCACGGACCCAAATTAGCCTGGGAAAGAGATCTGGAAATTATATTAACTACTCCTGTGAAAGCATCAGGTAAGTGTTCAGTCATGTGAGCAAATGAAGCTTTAAAAATACAAGAAAAGAAACAGAGAACAAAACTGTGTTAGACTGCACTTACTTATAATTCCCTTAGAATATTTTCATTTCATAAGATAGACAATTCATGCCTTGGATTAGAATTAACAGGTAAATACTTAAAATTTGTATGGTTCAGCTCAGAATTAATAATTCAGCACCGTTTTAGGAGTGGCCAAACTTCCCACACCCTGAATGGGTTTGGTGGCCCTGAAGCGGTTCGGGGTGAGTTGGCAGCAGAGGAGGGTTGGCATTTTCGAGCACTGATTGTGACACCTTCATGAGCTGTATTTTCCACCTGGGTGCCATCACCTGCAGCGTGCTGGGGCCCAGCTGCTCAGGTGACATCCTTGTGAGAGGTGGGGTGGCTGCTGGAACAGGCAGTTCCTCCTCAAGTACTTCCTCAAGTAGTTAAAAGACACTACAACTTTTTTCTGCTTCTGCAAGAAAGAGACATTTTCAAACTGCTGTAAGATTTTTTCCCCCTTTCAGTCAGCACAGCTGAACAATAGATAATAATAACCTTTTCCCTTTGTGTGCGTGTTCTGCTCTTTTTCACTGCTTAAATAAAAAGGAGAAAAGTACAAAAATGAAACATATTTACCCTCCAGGTGGCTCTTAGTCCCAAACTCATCCAGTTATTTTATTTCTATAAGCAATGCAATTTCTTTTTAAAATGATGCCCTGTAGGATACTGAAGAGGGTTTTTATGCAGTCAAAACAGCCATTGCACAGAACTGAACACGGGCAGAACTAAAGTTTCAGCTTACATTAGTTTAGCTTTAAGCCAGAACCATCCATCTTTTAAGCATATAATCTGATCTCTTCCTCTTGTAAAATACTGTAGGTTTTCTGAAGAACTTTAGCTGTAAAAAAATTATGAGCTGTAACTCACCTGTAGACAAAATAATTTACTTTTCATGCACAAACCAAGGAAACAATGTCTCAGATAATTATTTGTTCAGTAGTTGAATTCTGACTCATCATTGTAGAGATAATGGAATTGAATATGCAGATTTGAGCACTGGATAGACCAAAAATCCTCAGATTTTATTTAAACATATATATCAGTGGAAATGTCAGAGCTGTATAGGCTCAGGGGCTTTATCACATCCTTGCTTTTGGTTCTGCTTCTCCATAGTGACATTTAACACAAGGAATCCTTGTTCTCAGCGTAGCTGCCTAAAGCCTGGGATATTTCTGGAGGTCTTTTTTGCAGATTTATCCTGTTTATTTGTTGGTTTGGGTTTTTTTTCCTAATAGTACATATCTCATTGCATTAATCCTCTCCAAGCAGAAGCATCACTTATGGATAATTAGCTAAGTGTGCGTTATTGCAACATGATACAGCAGGAGCATGTACTACTTCTTTACTCTGTGTGCTGTTACCTTCTAAGTACAAAAAGTAGTTAAAAAAAGGCTCAGTGAGAGTAGAAAGAGTTTCCAGAAGTAATAATGGCCCCTGCCAAGGCACAGTGCTGTCCAGCCTTGTGGGGTGTCCAAACTTTTAGCTATTACACAGATGATAACTACAATTACAGCTGTTACAAATGCTTCTTTTACCCAAGCCCAGTTGGGTAACCACGAGGTGAGGCTGTGGAAGATACGGTCAAATTTTAAGGTGTCATTTCTGAAAGCTACTTCATAAAGAATTTTAATTTCCTTCCAAATTTCATCCAAATCTTTCCTAATTCTCCCTCTTTGGTCCACATAAGAAAAACAAGTGGTATTGACAATAGCACATACACTTCTCTGTGTGGCAAGTATGAAATTCAGAGCTATCATTGTAGGGTGCTAGAAGAGAACGGGAATTTTTACGGTGCTGGTGACTTGACTGTAAATATACAAAAATAATCAAGATATGAAGTGTACAGAGGAATTATTTTCTGCAACGTGCAGGTACAGGCTCAGGAGGTGCAAGTAGGAAAGTGGTGCTGACAATCCACACCACCAAACATTCCCAGTGCTGACAATCCACACCCCCAAACATTCCCGGTGTTGCTGCTCCTGCCGTTGTGCATCCCGGATTCCAGCTCCTTACAGAGGGGTTTGAGCTCATGTTTAAGCAAATCTTCACTAGAAGGAAGCCTGAAAGTATCCAGCGGGCTGGCTTAGTAACTTCAGCACAAGGGAAAGTGCTGAGCTTTCCAGGAGATCCATGAATGGACGAGGGGAGTCTTTTTAAAGGTTATGAAGTCCTTCTTTCTCCCCGTGTCTGAGAACTCCGATTGAAGTGAAAGGAACCTCTGTCCTATTCATTTCAAAGGAGGTTTTGTCAGGAAAAAAGAGCTTGATCAAAGTAGCCAGTAAGCATGCTTAGTGCCTAATGCTCAGAGTTAATGTATCATTCCCAACCATTTCTATTCCCAATTATTCCAAGGGTTTAGGGAACTGGCAGCCTGTGCATTTTCCCCTCTAAGGTCACCAAAACCTATCAGCCAAACCCTGAAATCTAGTATGGAGTAGCTTCCTGGGAGATTTAAAGCTCTGAATGAAAATTATAGAAGTTGAAAACGGAGTTAAAATCTTGAGCCCAATGCCAAATAAAAGGAAATAAAAGGGCAGCTATGAAAATAGCAGAGTCCCCAAATTACAGCAGGAAGGGACAGTGATGAAAAGCAGCATGAAGCTCCTGATTTGAGAGTTTTATACCAAAACTATTTGTGTCAAGAAATAGGTTTAAAATGAAAGGGAATTGTGCTTTGTGTGTGGAGGTTACCACAGGCATCGGGAGCTCTTTAAAGGAACCTGCTGCAGCTGTTTCCTGTGGTAGAAAATCTTAGATTCTGACTCAAAAGATAAATCTACTCTTGACTGTGCCTGGGCTCTGTTACAACCCAATTCAACAAGTGAGTTAACAATAATGCAGATATGAAACCAGATGAATTTGGTTTGGAATTATCAAGTAAAGCCATTGGGCAGCTGCACGAGTACAGCTCAAACCCACAGAAATCTGGGATTTTACCACCAGGAAAAAGGTAACTTTAAAATGCAGTGACCAGTGCAGAAAATAATGATTATGACTGGAACTAGAGAAGTATTGTTAAAATCGGAATGTAATAAGGATGGTGTTTATGCCCTTTAACTTTGGAAAATAAGAGTAGAGAAATTTACTCAACTGCCATTTAGAAAAACATAGCAGAGAAAAATCATGAAAACCAAGTTTACAAATGTACACAAATTTATCCCAATATCTCACACCTCAGGAGGCAAACACAAGATAATTTTTTTTTTTTTTTTAACCAGTGTGTTTTGAGGAGCTGGGAGCTCCCCAGCTTGTGTCAAAAAATTAGAGCAACCCCCATCCTTCAATTTAAAATATCAATAAAGTAAGGCTCATGGAGCATTGAAAACTATTTTTATTCTTATTCAGATTTCGGAAGGCAGACTGAAGGACTTGCCATAAAGGGGACTCTGGGAAACTCTGCCCCAGAAGTGAGAGATGCTCCCTTTCCTCCTCAGAGCTCTGTAGTTCTGCTGGATTTCAGCACAAGGGTAGAAGTGGGGCTGCTTTCTAAAAATAAATTCTCAGGCAACTGTAAAATCATAAAATCACAGAATCCTAGAATGGCTTAGGTTGGAAGGGACCTTAAAGGTCATCTAATTCCAACCTCATTCCATGGGCTGGAACACCTTCCACTGGATAAAAGTAAGAAATGAGGAAATAGCCAAGTGTACCTTTTATAAAAATAAAAGGCACCTAAAAATCCCAACGACCCCCCCCCTGACAATTGCAATCTTCTGTATTAATGGCCTGGATATAACAATTTTTCTTACTGATTAATAATGGCAACATTTTCCCTGCCCACCTTGCTCTGAGGTTGATGGCATTGCTTTGTGCTGACGTGGAGTGGCAGCACCCACTGGAGGGGGAATGTTTAATGGCTCCGTACAGAGAAAACCCTCAAAACCCCAAAAATCTCCCCAGTGCTTGTCCCCAGCTGGGGTAGAACCATTTCCTGCCGTGCAGAAATAACCCAGGTCTCACTCCTGGAAGCAGTTCCCCACCCCAAATTGCTGGGGCCGATTGGAGTCAGGAGATGTTGCCCTAGAAAGGAAGATTTCCTTTTATCTGACTGTGATGCAAATCAGAGGGAAGCTTCTTGTCGCTTGGATGGGAGCAGTGTCATGTGTGCTCTGTGCTTCCCCCACTTCCCTGCAAAATGGGGCTGAGAGCCATCACAGCAAAACCAGAGTCTCTCAGCAACGTTGCTGTGCATCAAGAAACCAAAATATTTGCCGGGCTGCAAGAAGAGTCAAAAGGAAAATGAAAGTGTTTCGTTGGCAATGAGGAGTGGGGACAATGTTTGCAGTACTCTGTGCACGCGTTTGTAATAACGAAAGGAAGTTTTGAGCTGTCGTGGGGAGTTATGCAATCAACATGCAGATTTAAAGATGTATTCAAGCCTCACATTCCTGTACTTCCTTGTCAAAGGGTTTTTTAAGAAAATAGTATAAAAAAAGGCACTTTTACTATGCAGACATCAGTCACAGCAAAGCTGATGCAGTATTCCCACTTCCAAATTGCTATTCATCCCCGTTCATTGAGATCTGCTGCTCCGTGTACAACGAGATCCTCATAAATACACAAATGCTCCGAAGAGCTGCTCCAGGAGAGCCACACCTTCACAGCAGCTCCTGCTTCCTCAGGAGCAGTGGGAGCCATGCTCAGCTCAGGAATTTCTTCTCCAATAAAGACTAAAGATTCCACAATGCTCCCTGAAAAGAGGGGGGAGGTTTGCCCCTTGGCACCTCCAGCTACTTCATTCTTGTGCTTTTGGTTAAAAACTCAGTGGAAAGGGGAGCAGTGAGTTTATTTTGGAAGCTGGAGAAGGACTTTGGAAAAGGTCTGGAGTGGCAGGACACAGGGAATGGCTTCCCACTGTCAGAGGGCAGGGATGGATGGGATATTGGGAAGGAATTCTTCCCTGGGAGGGTGAGGAGGCCCTGGCACAGGGTGCCCAGAGAAGCTGTGGCTGCCCCTGGATCCTTGGAATTGTGTGGTTTTTGTGTCCTGGACAGGCTTGGAACATGAACAGAGCAGGATCTGCTCATAAAATTCCTCTGAACTTCACTAAGATAAAAAAGGAAGAAGTGAGTGAAAAGTAGGAACTGAATTGTGGGCACGGGATAGAGCAGACAGGGCAAGAGGGCACTGCTGAAAGGGAGGGAATGGCGGTTCCTTCAAGCCCCAGTTCTCACATGTGAGCCTTGGAAGCCTGAAAATTAAAATCATGGATTACTCAAGGTGGTGACAAGATGAGAGGACACAGAATTAAGCTGTGCCAGGGGAGGTTTAGCTGGACATGAGGACGAATTCTTCCCAGAAGGGGTGATGAGACATTGGGAGGGGCTGCTCAGGGAGGTTTGGAGTCCCCATCCCTGGAGGTGTTACAGAAAGATTGGATGTGACTGTTGACAAGGTGGTGATCACTCATAGGCTGGACTCAGAGGTCTTTTCTAATCAAATAGATTCTGTGATTCGGTAATGTTTGAGGAATTCTGGAATGTTTGTGTATGGCTCTCAGGGTACTGCAAACACCCATATTCCACGAGCCCAGGTCCTTGGGAAGAGGCAGGATTTATGGGAGAGCCAATGCAGAGAGGAGCATGAGCAGCCAAAAACTTCAGAGAGCTGAAGAGGTGCCCAAACCACGTGGGACAGGTTCTGTGGAGCCTGCACAGACATCCCATAGGAAAATCAGGAAACGTCACAGGCGTCATGGGAACTTCTAACCCTGAAATCCTAAATAATCCTGTGAGATTACAAAAAAGAACATTGTTGCTTCTGGCTGCTCCAGGTATAGGGAAAAAATCTTCCAAAACAAAAGAATGGCTGGGTTTGGTAATGTTTCTGCAGGTACCTGAGTTGTGTCACTAATTAATCATTGTTGGAAACAAAAGAGAAATAAAGGAGTGGAAAATAATGCCATTATATAATGGGAAAATTGCATCAGTTTAATTCTTCAATTGGAAAAAAAATGCCAGTGCAATAGGCAGGTTTTCAAGGAGCCCAAATTAATCCATTCCCATTTTCCCCCAAGTATTTGGTGGTTGGTTGTTAATTAATTTCTTTGCACAATTCTCTCTCGATTTTAAACACACAGATATTTTGTGAGCTTTTCCCAAAGTCACAGGTTAATCCTGTCGAGGAAAATGATCCATAAAGCTGCAAGGAGCTGTAATCCCAACCTGTCTGGATTATCCAAACTCCGTTTGTAAGGTACCAAGCTTAAGCAAACAGTGACCTCAGGTCACTTGGGACACATTAAAATATTCTAACTTGGGAAGTTATGGTTCCATGCCCAGCTTTCCTTTCCTGCTGGCACCTCTTTAATAACAGGTTTTGTTCTGCTCCATTAGCAGCTGGAAAGGGAACAGGTTCTCCCCATGACAGGACAACCACAACAAGGAGCTGTAGGTCTTGGCACACCATGGAGTCATTAATTTCCTGAGGAGCAGCTCTCAGGTCTCCATTGTGCTGGGGGAGAGACCTGCTGGTGTTTGAGCAGCACCACCAGAGCTTTTCCTCCTCCCCAGCTCGGGGTGGGAGCGGAGCCCTTCTCTGCTGTGCCATCGGGACATTGGAGGATCATTGTCCCCACGGATCCTGCTGTGCTTTGGCTGCAATTTGCCAATCTCATTTCTGCATTTGGCCTATTCCCATGGACACATCATCATGCAGGGCATGCTTGGAATATATTAAATTCCATTTTTTCCCTCTTTTAGCCATAGCTGTAATGTTGTCAGTGCTTATAGGGTTCATTTCACTGTGATGTTCCTGCACGAGGCAGGGAGGAGCTGGAGCTGTGGATACATCCAACCAAATCCTGTTTCCATCTGCCATGTGATTGATAATCTATAATTAATTATAACCATCCCCACCTCAGTTCCTGCCCTTCCTTTTGATATAATTTCACAGCTGTTTTGTTCTAACTATTTTTGGAAACGGTTTTATTTACGTTGCCTATTTTGTGTTTAGCTTTTAAATTATAATTTCAGTAAATTCCTGTTATCCTCATTCAGGTAAAAATGGCCCTGCTAATGTAAAGAGCCATATGGTGTCAGTTGAAAAGATTCAGTGTAAATATGATCTTGGAGTAGGAATCAAGCAAGATAAAAAAATCTTTGGGAAAGGTCGAGTTGGTGTCAGCAGTGGCAGAGCTGAGGCTGTGGTGACACTGAGCTGTGTGGGTGGTGGTGGCATCACTACATCCAGGGGGAGTGTGCTACTCCAAAGCTTCCCAAACGCCAATATTTAAAATTCATTTAGAAACAGTCTTTAGAAAACAAGTTTAATTTCATGTACGTCCAGCAATCCCTTTAGGTCTTTTGTTGACAACATAAATCCGTGTTTCAACTCCGAATTAACAGAATTTTTCATTCTCTAGTTTTGCTTTGACAAATTTGCAATATAAATCTTAATCTATATAAATCTTATGTGCAAACTTTCCCGAATGTATTTTAAAAGTATCTTATTTAAGCAAGTGCTTAATTCAAGCATGACATGTGATTTGCCAAACAAACTTATGACTAAGGCAACACAGAGTGAGTTCAGTAGGACCAAAATTTGCTCCAGTGTGATTCATCAATGAGTAAGAGTGATGCTATCTGGAGTTTTAATCTAAGCACAGATTTGAATAATGACCTGAATTTTTTGGAAGAGCAGCTAGCTAAGCAAGAAAAGGGGGAAAAAAATCTGTAAAGAATTCTGTGCTTGATATCACCGCCTATTTTCAGCTGTATGAGTCAGTGAGCCATCACATGGATTTGCACAGAAATATCAAAGCAAATCCCACTTCAAACCCACACCACTTCCCAATATATACCCTCACTCATCGATCCCAACAAACCTGGGAACGTCTGTTTGTCTGAAATAAAACAGAGCAGGGCTACAGGAACAATGAACTTTTAAAAACAGAGCCCCTCATTTTCTGTGAAACTCCTGCCTAGGCTGATTTACTGAGAAGAAATAGGCAGTCCAAAAGTGCCACTTGCTGAGCTCAATAAGTGGAGTTGTTCCGACGTGTGCAGAGACCCGGGGAGGGAAATTGTTTTGCAAAATTGCAAAAAAAATTGTCTAAACTGACAGAGACGGCAACGTGTGCAAATATTCCTTAATAACAATGATTGAGAGAGTTGCAGCTGCCATGCAAGACATGAAACCCAACACATTTCTTCAATATTAGGAGCTTATTGGGATATAAATGGGAGCTGCCTCTGGATCCCGGGGAGGAACATCATTGCTAGTGGTTCATATTATGAGACATGAAGGCAATTACTTGCTTGGAGAAAACGTAACTCAGTCTGTTACAGAATAGTTCTGCTAAGTCCCATCCTAGAGGAAGATGAAGCTTTGACAGACTTTCATTTTTTTTCCAGAATATTCTGCAAGTTGCTGCCAGATGTGAAGTCCTCTGGGAATTAAAAGAAGGATTTAGGCAATATTTTAATGTGATATTCAGAATTGCAATGTTTACATGCCAGAAGATGAAAAAACCAGATTATTTTGTACTGTTATTTCTTTTATTGACCAGAGAATCTTCTATGGATTTGTAAATCCTACCACCTTAGGACATCCTACTCCTTCCTATCCAATAGTTTATAAACCCCTGTAACTGAAGATTATTAGGATCTCCCACTATAAGCAGGATTTATCTGTGAATTAACAAGAAAACAAAGAGGAGAAATGGAAAATGACACTGGGTCATCTCTTTAGTTGGCAAGGTAAGGATCAGTCACAGGTTGGACTCCATGATCTTGGAGGTCTTTTCTAACCTCAGTGACCCTGGGATTCTGGGATTTTTCCTTGCAAGAGCCGAGTGTAACCTTTAGCTGGGAGTTCTTCAATGCCGGGTGAACCAGAACAGGCGAGTGCAAAACATTCAAACACAACGAGAAATTCCTACTTCAGGGGAAGCAGTGCTGGAAAGCTGCTATTGGGAAAGTGCTGGATGGCAGAGTGGGACCATAAACCCATCCCATTCCACTCCTGCCATGGGCAGGGACACCTCCCACCATCCCAGGGTGCTCCAAGCACGGCCCAGCCTGGCCTGGAACACTTCCAGGGATCCGGGGGCAGCCACAGCTTCTCTAAGTCATGGATCAGGGTTCTGTGCTGTGGGAAAGATGCTTTCAGAACAAAAAGACACTCAAAGCCCTCAAAAGATGGGAAATGTGAGTGAGGAAATCCACGTGCCATGTTATTCCAGGACAAAACGGCCCAGCCCACACGGGCTGGAAGCGGCTGGAGCTGCTCTTTGGAGGAGTTCTCCCTGCAAATGCATTCCTCTGACTTCCATGGCAAAGTCACACCCTCAGCGAGGGGCACATTCCTGCAGGGAGCTGCCAGGGTTCTGACACTGCCAGCACTGGGAATATGAATGGCACAGGGAAGTCAATCCCCATCCAGCCATTCCTCCATCATGGGCACGAGGGCACAAACTGTGTGGCACCAGCTCTTCCTTATGTGTCTTCTTGTACAGCAACGTTAATTTTATCTTCATTTCTTTCATATCAGCATTTGTGATTTTGAAATCCAGTGCCACGTACTAATTCTAGTTCTTAGTATAAACATTGTGAAAATAAAATAAAATCAAATCTGTCTGACTGGAAACAACCAACAAACAGCTGCACACTTTAGTTGATTCCAACAGGAGCACAAGCTCCAAGTGTGGCTCAGATGATCTGAAGGTGTTTGGGAGAGAAACAGCCACATCCTGCTGAGACTGCTGAGAAGTGCCACTCCTCCTCCTCCTCAAATACCAGGGGTAACAAGTCTCCCAATCTGGCAACCAACAGCTGCCCAAATGACCGATGATTGGAGAAACAATCGTAGGGAGAGACAGGAGAGGTGTGTGCCCGGCCTGCCCCGCTGGAACGAAGGCTGGAGAGGGATGTGATTGCAGCCTGGAGAGGGAGCAGTGATCACTCATCCACAGGGAGAAGCTGAACAACTCTCAGAGCAGATGAAAACCACCACTGAGGTTGGAAATCACGAGACAATTGCTGTGGGGTGATGTCCCAATCAGAACAACAGGAAGAAAAAGCCAAATCTGCTCTGATGGAGCTTAAAAACTCCCAAGGATTATTCAGTGCTCTGCTTGGTGGCGCTGGCTGAGGCTTCCCCACAGGCAGAGCCCTTGCACCACTATTTTGGGACTGGAATTTTTAGGTTTAAGCAAAACATTTTAGCTTCAGTGATGCAGAAAACAAGCGAGGTCTCCTCCTGGCACTGTGGAGCAATTGGGAAAAGCAGGGCAGTGAGGCTGAAGGGAGAAATAAATTTCCAAATGTCTTTGGGAGCCTTTGTGGAATGGCAATCCAATTTTCATGGAGCATTTCAGCCCTGACCCAGACGTGTGAGCAGGGAACTGTGGCAAGAGTCCTCGCCAGGGTGGGTGGGAGCAGAGTAAATTTAGCTGGGTTTGTTTGGAGATCAGGCTGTGCTCCTCACACTCTGCTGAGGAGGTGCTCTAGAAAAGATTCCAAACACCCCCGTGTTTCTGAACTCTGAGAAGTTGAATAGGTGCAATTGTCTGCAGGGCTGAGGGAAGAGTTCTCTCAGATTTCAAACAAAAAAGATCTTGTGCGACTGGAGTTAAAAGCAGCAATTTCTGAGAGAAGGGAACTTTAGATGGGTGGTTATTTACCTGACATGATGGGTCTCGAGGCCCTTCTGCAGCACCACCAGCAGCTGATTGAAAAGAAACCTTGCTTTTTAACTTTCCTTTTTCTGAGAAGTGGAAACTTTGAGCCATTTTGCTCTTTGTTTGGTTCCAGAAACAAGTAGAAGAGAACATGAACTTCTGATCAGTTGTGCCTTACCAGGGCTTGGTTTTGTTGAGGAAGGAAGTAGAAATAAACTTCTTTGAAGGTTAAGATTTAGAAGTTAGGAGGCCTCTAACTGAGGGACATTTTTAAGAAGTCTCATTCCATCTTTTAAGGATCATTAAAAAAAACCATGAACCACTCCATGGACCTGATAATTAAAGGCCATCTAATCAGATACAGCTCTGGAACACACGTTATTAATCACATTTTGGGAAGACCCTCGATATTGTCCATTCAGATCAGCTGAAGGGTGCCCCAAAAGCTGCACTCAGGGAGCCTCCCATGATGTCTGAGGTGAAGGGATAGCCCTGCTTTCCCTGTAAATGGGAACAGGTGGGGTTGAAGGAAGGGAGCACAAACCCCACCTTTTCTTTTCCCCCTTTCCCAGGGTGGGAATGGTCCCTCCTTGGCC
Organism: Pachycephala philippinensis; assembly: GCA_013397055.1. Lineage (NCBI taxonomy): Eukaryota > Metazoa > Chordata > Aves > Passeriformes > Pachycephala > Pachycephala philippinensis. The sequence continues at coordinate 13,306 of VWZT01009529.1, forward strand.
TGGCCCAGCTCGCACTGAGGAGTCTCCTGGCTCTGACCAGGTCGTGGAAAAAAGGCCATTTGCTCTTCTGAAAACACCTGACTTCTTTGAGATGTTCATCTCCTAAAAGTTTTAAGATCCGAATCAATAACCTACTCCACTTTCCTTTCATTCAGTAAATAATTGTGCTCATTTTGCTGCAGGTCCAACGATCCCCGGGATACACTTCATTCACTCGTGCTGTTTAATCCATTATTTTATTGGCTATTAAGTCATCCTTATCAGGCAGTTAATAAGAAGGTCCTTGTCAATGGCTAATGGCAACATCTTCCTCTGGAAACTAATTAATGGAAGTGCAGCATTCCTGTCCTTTGGAATGTGGCTCAATCCAAAGCTCTGGCAAACAAAGCACCAGAAATCATTACAAAATATGCACAGGTGCTTTGGGCTCTGTTAGGAAATGTCCTTTGGATATTTAGGAATTGCTTAATATTAAATTATCTTTTAAAAAGTGAAACTCTTTCAGCCTCAGCTCTGGAAGGTGTTTTTAATCTCCCACAGTGTTCCACAGAGCTCGACCTTGAACGCACAGAGATGTTTTTACAAGTCCCTGACCAGGGATGGGAACGTTCCTGCCATGGGCAGGGACACTTCCACCATCCCAGGCTGCTCCAAGCCCTGTCCAGCCTGGCCTTGGACACTTCCAGGGATCCAGGGGCAGCCACAGCTGCTCTGGGAATTCCAGCCCAGCCCCTCCCCACCCTCCCAGCCAGGAACTCCTTCCCAATATCCCACCCATCCCTGCCATCCCTCTGTTTGAAGCCATTCCCTCCATTCCCTGTTCCTGTGGCACGGAGGATGCGGCGCAGGCACAGCAGAGAGAGCTCAGTTCAGGCCGTGATAACATCTTGCTGTACACATTCCGTAATTAATTTTAATTTACTTAATTAAGAATCGAGTCTTTGGGGAAGGAAGATGAAAAAGTTCCTTCATAAACTGACAATGGGCGATTGTTCCCAGCTTCTTATCCTGGAGGCACCGGGGAGAATGGGAGCCATAGAAATCCTTGGACAGATTGATTATATGGATGTGATAGGAATCCCCCGGCATTGCAGAGTCATGGGCACCTCCTCGCTCTTCCCTCACCACTCCCCATCTTCCCAAGGAATTCAACTCTGGTTCAAAACACGGAAAATTAAAATTTCTCCACAAAAGCCAATTTTCATTTGAAGACTCACGGCTTGGGATGTTACTGAAGTGGGCATGGATTTAAACCTTGCCCAAAAAATCAACCAAACATCAAATCAGAGGACAACAGAAGTTGGGGAAATTATGTCATTAAAATTCGAACGTGGAAACTCCCAATACTTTTCCCTGGCATCCATAAAAATAAAATGATATAAAAGAAATCCGACAGATGTAGCGTCATATGGAGTTGCTTAATGGCAACGCTCAGCCTTGCAAAAAAAGATTTACAGCCACAGTCACTACTAAAACTTGACATTTGCATTGAATAATTCATCATTTGCTGCTTGCTGGGCTTTGTTGCCTTTCTTTTATCCCTCAGTGATACCGGCTCTGCTCTCAGCGAAGCCAATCAGTTCCAGCAGATGCAGGTATTTTGTTGTTACTCCCAAAACTTGACTCTGTTTTTAGCTAAACCCGGCTTAAATCTGCCCCGGCGAGGGCTCCTTGCCTGTCACAGATTTGATTTGCACCATTACCGGCCTGCAGCCTAATTCCCCCACAAGTATTCCAAGCATTTTAACAAGGATCACATGTGGCTGGGACATGTGTTCCCATGCCTACGTGTGCCTCACATCAGGATAAACTCCTTCCACCTCCCTCTTCGTACAGATGCAGTGAGGACACTCCTGATCCGAGGATAAAAGGTGTTGGAAACCACAGCTGGACCCAACATCTGGACAGGAACTTGTCAAAGTGGGTGTTAAAGCAGGACTTTATGGGTAATTTAATGAAAGTCATTGTCCCCTTGCTGGTTTTAGGGTGGCAAATACCACACTTGAACTTCCATTAATCTCCTAAAGTTTCTCCAAATTTGTAAAATATATTATTTTAAATTATATTTATTTATTGTCCATCACTTTGTTGTCTATTTTTAATCATTATAATGACCAAGTAGTAAACGACAAAGGTTTATTCCTTCCCAATATCCCATTTGTTATCCCCTATTTGTTACTCGGGTTCGTGAAACTCTTAAGACCAAGACTGGGAACTACAGATTCTCCTTTTGGTCCCAATTAAACCAGTGAGGGACAGGATAGGATAGGATAGGATAGGATAGGATAGGATAGGATAGGATAGGATAGGATAGGATAGGATAGGAAAGGAATAAAGTTTTATTTTTCAGATGTAAATCTTCACTTTCTCCTCAGAAGCAGAGAGCTCAATCCCACGACTGAGAGCAGATAATGCCAACCCCCAAAACGTTGTTATTTTTATGACTTTTTTTCTCTCTAGAGAAAAATCATTGAGAGAAGCAAGAACTTATTTTCCTGGAAGTGAAACGGAGCTGTATTTCTGCTGGAGCTGGGAATTGTTTCTCCTTCAAAAAGGCCTCAGATGATTGTGGTTTGATGAGACAGAAACTTCTGAAGTGGGATTAAGAAAATGTCTGTTCTAGGATCCTGTTTTGTGCCTAGGAAGTTGGTTCCTCCCAGCACAGATCACCTGCTGTGGGTCCAAGGGAAGCAGAAACCAGCTGGGTAAAAATTCTGTGGTTTTGTGACCCAAAGAATTGATTCTTCCAGATATTGAGGGAATTATCAGTGGAGAACTTCCCACTTACCTGCACCATGGATGTGGCTGGAAAAAGCCTTTGTTGTCTCCTCCCACTTTGTACCTGGTTCCCCACCCTGTGGCTCAGCCCAGGATCATTCCTTGGGATCAATTCCTGCCTGGAATTTTGGAACTCCAGCAGACAGTGCTTGTGCATCACTCACTGGGATCCATTCCTGCCTGGAATTTTGGATCTCCAGCAGACAGACAGTGCTTGTGCACAGTGGTTCTCTTTGTGCCAGCCTGTGCCAGTGCTCCCCCAGGATTTTACACCAAATATGTGAGGATGCTCCTGCTCTTCCTTCCCTTCCCCACTTCATCCAGTACAAGTCAAAACCCTTCCCACTTCCCAGATCTTTCCCAAAGCAGGAATTTCCAGAAAGTACTGTTCTAAATCTATGTAGGTTTTTTTCCAGTTCTAAATCCTACCCCTTATCTCCCTTTGGGATGACACTCAATTACAGCCAAATCCTTATCTCGCAGCAGGTAAAAACGTGGGAGATGGAATCTCTCCAGGAGCTTCTTTCACAGGGGAGATCCCAAATCAAATCTTGCATTTTTTAATTATTATTTTTTTTAAACAGAACAACAAAAATTGCTTTGAAGTGTTCACAGCCAAGACCTGGCAGGGAGAAACGAGGGGTCTGAGCTCCCAGGGCTGAGCTTCCAGATGCTAAGGCAACACAAAGTGTCACCATTCCAGGCTGAAGGAGAGGTTGTACTGCCGGGAACACGGGGCTGGTGGCAATTTTTGGGAGCTGGACACTCAGGCAGCATTTATGGCATCACACCAACCCAGCCCCGGGCTGCCCGTGAGTCTGAGCAATATTTAAGGACATACAAGAGCATGGAATTGCTCTTTATCCTCGGGAGCACAAGGATAACCAGGCACCAGGAGCGGGGCAGGAATGCTTGGTGGGGTGTCTGTGGGCTTGGAAGTCCCTGCAGCTCCCAGACCTGGGGGTAGAGCAATTTATTTTTTGTAGGTTTTTTTTGTTTTGTTTTTTTAAGCCTCCAAGTGTTTTTCCATCATTGACTGGACCCCGGCGTGAACGCTGAGTATCGAACTGAAGGATCCGCTTGGTGTTTGGGATTCCTGGAAATCTCGTGCTTGGACCACTGGGTGTTTTGGGGGAATCCTGGCCCCTGGAGGTCGAGCTGCTCGCTCAGAGGGGTGGGATGGGGATGGACGTGCCTGGCCTGGGATGAGATCCTGCCTTGTGTGAGCAGAGCTTCCACAGCCGCCGGCTCCCCGAACTTACCCGTCGGATGCGGCGCCGACGCCGAGGCCGTCCCGGAGCACACAGACTACGGACAGGCAGCGGGATCTGCAGCGGGATCTGCAGCGGGATCTGCAGCCTGAACTGGGAATTCTCTCAGCTCTCACAGATTTAACTCAGCCTCACAGCTGTGGGTTGCTATTTAATTTGATAGAGGTGCCCCGTTTAAGAGTGGGCATCCCATCGTGGCATCGAATAATCCGTCGGAAGACAAAGTCCCTGCCCCGAAGAGAACAGCACAGGAACTGTTTTTTCTGGTGATTTAATCATAATATTGACAACTTTATCAAAAATTACAAAACTGATATTAAAAAAATTCTCTAATTCTTAGTAAGACTAGAATGGGTTTTTTTAAAAAATAGAAAAGCACTTTTATGCTACGGCTCTTCTGGAATTCTCACATTACAACCCTACATAGCAAAATACAAACTGTAGCTAAGAAAGGTAATTCAGTCCTAAGGTAATTCAGTCCACCACGAGCCCTCTAATATCTCTAGACCATCAAACTCAGGGACTCCAAAAGGATATCACATGACTTATAAACCTTCTGCAAAGATGATTTCAGAAAGACCTTGGAATTTGAAGTTCCTTTTAACCCCTAAAACCTTAGACTGTGAGGATAACAGACCTGGGACATGAGAGGTCGGGCGGGGTTTTTTTTTTTTC
>VWZT01009529.1:18062-124504 GCA_013397055.1 Pachycephala philippinensis
TTTTTTTTTTTTTAATTATTTTTAAACTATGTGGATATTATTTTTTTTGCAGCTGATACCAGCCAGAAGTTGAAAATACGAAGAAAATCCATCGAAAGAAATGAAAATATTTTCGTTTCGTTTCGTTTATGGTGTTCACAAAATGCACCATAATAGAAAGAGGAATATTTCCTTTAATTTGAATGTCATCTGAATGACTCAACCACATCGTCACCCACTTAAGCAAAAGAAAGCATAATAAATAAATAAATAAATAGACAAGAATATGCAACACTTTACATCCTCAAGGAATCACGGCGTTCCCTAAATCTACCGAGGTCCTGATCGGCGTCGTGGGCTCGCTGTACTCAGCCACTTTCGGGTGATTGTGCCATGGTAATGACAAATCCAGTGGTGTTCCACTTTCCACAATGGAGTATTATTTTTTTTTTTTTGTTTTTGTTTTTTTTTGTCCACCTTTTAAATATAGGAATTCTCTCTTAAATTAGAAAGTAGGCAAAAAGTTCTTTTTTTTTTTTTTAAATTTTCATTTTTAAGTCTTCTATTAGAAAAAATAGAGATTTATTAAACAAAAAATAATAAGGTAGAAAGAAGGGTTGGGCCTCCATCAAAAAAGTAGATTATGCTTTAATGCAAAGAGAAAGAAATGGCTCTATGGGCAAAATTCAAGTATGAGTGACCAGTTTTTTAATCGTAAAGTTGGTGCAACATTTCTTAAAATGTTACAACACTGCATGACCTGTAATGCTCACAATATTTACATTAACTGCTTACATGAAACCATAAAAACTCTAAAAGAGAGAAAAAAAAAAAATTGGTATGGACTGAAACAAACTACTCCTAGCACCCACATCAATGCCATTATTAACCAAGGAAATCAAGTGCACGAGAATACTTTACATAATCTTAGGGATGTAAAGTAAAACAGCGGGGAGGGAGCACAAACCTAAGGGCCAAAGGAGACACAAACTCAGCTCTGGGACACGAAGCGGAGGGAGAAGCAAAGGAAATCCCGAGGGAGGAGGGCTCCAGCGCTCGCCCACGCGCACACGGATCGGGATCGGGAAGAGCCAAGGGCCACCAGCGACGCGGCCACGCGCGACGGAAAAACGGGAGCCGGCGGCCCCCGGGAACAGCTCCGGGAAGCCGCCGGGCTGGGCACGGCTCGGGGCTGCGTGGAGGACGGAGAAGACAAATGAACCTGCCCCTGGAAGGAGGGCTCCGTGCCAGGCCCTGCCAGGGCATCCCGCCCGGCCGGAGAGGAGCGAGCCCCGGGAGCCCGGAGGTAGCTGCGGGCCCGGGCACCGGAGCCCGGCCGGCAAACGCCGGCTCCCGCCCTCCTGGGCCCGTCCTTCGGGCACACGAGGGAACTCGGGCACGAGAGAAGGAGCCGGGATCCCCGGGAGCCGGGATCCTCGGGACCCTCGGAGCCGGGACCCTCGGGAGCCGGCATCCTCAGAAGCCGCAATCCTCGGGAGCCGGGACCCTCGGAGCCGGGATCCCCGGGAGCCGGGGCTGCCGAGCGGCGGGGCCGCCCTGCCCGGGATGCTGCTGCTCGCTGCCAGTCCTCAGCTAGAGAGCGACAGGCGGGACTGGGGAAAAGGAAATCTGAGGTAAGCGGTGGTCCCGGACCGAGGGTGGGAGGTAAAGCTCCACCCCGGCACCGGGAATAGTGAACTGAGAGTTATTTCGGGAAGCCTCGGAGACAGAGATGCCGCGGCTTCCGTCACCATCGCCACCGTCCGTGTTACAAAGAAAAATGAAATCAAATGGAAAGAATGTTGTGCTACACTTCCGTTCGTTAATTTTATAATGGCTCATAGCTTTAGACTTTTAAATCTGTAGTGTATTAATTTTTTTCTACATATGTTTCACATTTCTCACTTAATATAACATAAATAATTTGGTTAATAGATTTAACCTGCGCATTTCAGCCACATTAATATATATAAGAATCTGTTAATGGTATAAATAATTCTTTTTAAATAAAATAAATCTGATATGTTACATAATACTGATAAAAATTACTGTTGCTAATAGTTTTGTAAGCCACCCTTAACTTTTTTTCTGTTTTAATACTGCGAGATGGATCCTGGGATTGCTTTTCCCAGACGCTGCGGAGCATTGCCCTTTCATCCTACGGCCAAACCAAAGGTAATCAATAGCAATCGATCCTGATCACTCCTGAAAGCAGGGCCTCTGCCCCCGTTCCGAGGAAACACCGTGTTAACGACGTTAGATAATTGGAGCTAATTAATCTAGGGGGTGGTTGGAGGGGCTCAACATTACGGGGTATCGACTCTTTAGTTCCTCAGGTGGCTATGAAACTTTTCCTACGGAAATGGTCGGCTAAAATAGTCCTTCTACTCTTTTTTTTTTTTCCTTTTTAATCAAATCTACAGCATTCTACGTTCAAAGCTAAGTAAATAAAAACGCAACCGAGGGTTGCAGCCTTTGAATTCTTAATTAGAGCTGTGATCCCACATCCCGTTGGGAATCTGCGAGGTTGCACTCTCCTAAGAGGCCTGAACTGGAGTACAGCACTTCCAGGCAAGGTTCATTCCAAACAGACATAGCAATGAACACTCAGTGGCGTGAAGTGGATGTCATAATTAAGGTATTACATAATCATGCCTTCTCTCTGCTGTTAAATACAAAAACAGCATCTTTTACATTATCATATAAAAGCATTTAGGCTGTATTTTTATTTATCACTTTACACTGGTAGTCTCTTGTATGTGTACTCAATAGAAACCAAAGAATTTTGTACACTATTTTTTGTACAATAAAAGATAAAGTGTGCATTAGGTACGCTTGTACATGACAATATTGTACAATATTTACAGTTCAGATATCACCATGAAATTCTGTATTATCTATATACACAATGAAAATTTCTCAGAAACATTTGGACTATTTCTTATAATCACAATTTTTAGTATTATAGAAAAAAAATTCAGTAATCATCTGACATTGTTACTGCAACCTTTCATGATTTCTGATTGGCTTATCCAGCAACCTCTATCCCTCCTAATCATCCAAAATCTGGTGCCACCGCTCCTCGTGGTGCCCTGCGATGGCAGCGAGCTGTCTCCACAGAAATATTGATAGACCCACGTCTGTATCAATACCTACAGATAGACTCATGTGCACGTTCACTGTGATAAGTACTGGACCAGTAACAAAGACATTCAATGTTATCTAGAGATCTTCCTCCTCTTGAGTTTTGGAGGCTTCACTTGTCTGTCTCCCTGCGGGATTTGGTGGACCTAAAAATAAGTATATCCACAGGTTAGCAAAGGATAGAGGTATCAAGGCATCAAGGAGCTGCAGAGGGCTCGAGGTGCTGTCAGGAACCAGCTCCTGGCATTTCACAGCTACACAGAACAAAGGGACTTCCACAGCTTGGAGAGACTGGGAGCAAATGATTCCATATCCCGTGCATCCCAAACCTGGGAGAGAGGCAGCAGTTGCAGTGGCTGGGAAACCCTAATCAGGGACTGAAAACACCTAATTAGGGCCTGAAACCACCCAATTAGGGACTGGAACCACCCAATTAGGGACTGGAACCACCCAATCAGGGACTGAAACCACCCAGTCAGGGACTGATCCCAAACTGCAATAATGGCAAATTCAGTGACAAACTTTTACACATTTACACAGTGACCAGAGCGATAAAAAGTGAGAAGAAGGTGGTGAGAAAATGCTGGTAACAGGGAAAATTGGGGAAGTCCAGCTCAGGGCTGTTATTAAGGAATGAGGGATGTTCAGCAAACTCTTTGTGTTTAAAAGGAAACGTTCAGTTCTGCGCTTTGAGAGGCAAAGTTTGCCATCGCTGGCTGCTCGGGGAGAAGCGGCGGCAGGGAGAGGAGGAGGAGGAAGGCTGAGCCTGGTGTGGAATTCCACCACCCCCTGTCGGCGGCAGCTGCAGCTCCCAGCAGAGGAACCAATCCTTCAGCCTTCCCGGGCTCCTTCCCGAGCTCTCCAGCCGCTGCCATTCCCTGCCTCCTGCCAGCAGAATTCCCTCTTGGAGCTGAGGATCCTGCAGCACATTTCCCATCTCACACCGACTGGGGCTGAGCAGCAGGAGCTGCAAAAGCTGCAAGTCACTAAAAAGAGAGCTGCAGATTCCCTGGGAGTGTTTCTAGGAGTGCTAATCCTCATGGAAATCAGCCCTGAGCCCAGATTCTGTGCCCACTTCATTAAAATATCAATCAAGGCGCTGCAGGTCCATCAGTTTGGGGGACAGAGGAACCAGAGCAGCAAATCCAAGCACAGCACTTCCCCTGAGCCACTTCCTGCTGCTCACAGCACCCAGAGCAGGCAGATGTCAAATTCCTGCATTTACAGATGGGAAAAGGTGGCAGCTTTCAAATTCCTGCATTTATAGATGGGAAAAGGTGGCAGCAGGATGGGCCAGCCCCAACTCCCATCCCATATTTATTTGTTACACACCCATAGTCACCTCCTGCTTTCCTTGGCCTTCCAAAGGAGGGAAACACAACTACATTGCCTTAAATCAAAAATTGTAAAATTTTTGATTTAAATTAAAATATATAATATATATAATAAATGATATAATAAATTAAAATAGATAATATATAATATATNTTCCAAACCTGCACATCTTCAGTCCTGAGCACCGAATATCAGCAAAAAACTTTTTTCCCCTGTGTTCGAACATTTTATAATTAATAATTTGAATAATTAATTAATCCCAAACAGAGGATGTGGGAGGTTATATGTGCTGGGATAGATTTGGTTTTTATTTTTAGGTGGGCTGCAATGAAATTACAGCCATGTTTTAGATAGAAAAATGAGGATATTCTAGAAACCAAACTTTTTATGGGAAAGATCCTGGTGTTACATAACAACAGTGTGATCAGTGTGGGAAAACCACTGTTGGGTGTGGTATTAGAAATACTCTTTTTTAAAAATCTTACCTTTCATGGCAATCTCTTTCATTTCTCATGGGGAAAACTGAATTCCAAGAGTTTTGCACTCAAAAAAAGATGCTTTCAAATGAGGTTTCAAAGCCTTGCTACTCCAGCTGAGAACCAAATGAGCCAGAGGAGGCCCATGGAATAGAGCAGGACTGGGACTCACCCAGGTATTATCAGGCTGGATGTGTAAATCTCTTTTAAAAGTAATAAAATCTGTGATCCACCTAAAATCCTACAACTTCTCCCATTTTTCAGAACCATCAGACATTTGCAAACAGTTTTTAATGCAGGGGAAATATTGAAAACTCCCCATTATTTCAGAAAATAAACCCAGAATTTGTTAAAGTCACCCAAACCAAGCCTCCCTCCAAGGGACACACATGCAGAAACACGGAAAAGGAGAATATTCCCAAGGAAAAGGAACTTACATTCCCAGACATTTTGTCTAGTTCGCTCATGGCCTCGTGTATAGCAGCTTCTAAATGGTTATTGAGCTTTCCACTTCTAGGGAGAAAAGATGAAAGCCATCAGTAATTCTTAGAAAACAAAACTTGAAAAAAATGAACAACAAACGCACGGATTCATGTTCTGAGCCTGGAGCCTCCCAGGCTGGGAGCAACAAAGATCAGACCTGTAACAGTGTTAGGGAAATTAAAGGTTTAAATATCCTTCTAACTTTCAATAAATTGTACTAATTATCTCCAACACTCCCAGTTTTACCCTGGAATGGCAGCACCCCTCAGGCTGTGGGAGAGGTGAGTGAAGGTTTCCTTCTTCCAACCTCAAATTCCCCCAGGTCACGGGGCAGCTCCAAGAACGTTTCATTTCACACTGACAGTTCTATGGGTGTCCATTTGTTCCTTAAGGACTTTTCCCCCTTGGACACAGTGACAGGTCCTACTTTAGAGATGAGGGAATGGGAGGAGCAGGATGAGGAGGAGGATGAGGAGAACCATCTCTGTCATGAGGGCAGCTGAGGGCAGAGACAGGTGAGGAGGCTCCTTGTCCCCTGCTGGGACACCAGGACTGTCCCTCACAGAGACACTTCCTGTAAAAACCCTTTCCTTTTAATCACAGAATCTTGGAATAGGCTGGGTTGGAAGGGACCTTAAATCCCATCCCATTCCCACCCCTGCCATGGCAGGGACACCTCCCACTATCCCAGGGTGCTCCAAGCCCCGTCCAGCCTGGCCTTGGACACTGCCAGGGATCCAGGGGCAGCCACAGCTCCTCTGGGCACCCTGTGCCAGGGCCTCACCTCCCCCACAGGGAGGAATTCCTTCCCAAAATCCCATCTAAATCAGCCCTGGAAGTTGGAAAGGCAGTGAAAGAGATCCATCAGTTCCACGGATGCCTAAAGAGGCCAGCCTAGAAACAGAGACTGGACAGGAGTAAGGGAATAAAGGTGGATATTTATTTGAAAGGCCTTCAGAGGCACACCCTGGGCAGGCCAAAGGCTGCACCCAAGATGGACCCCGAGTCACGAGTTCTTCACACTTTTATAGCTTTGCTCCATTTGCATCTCAACCCAATTTCACCAATGAAACTTTAGCTAATGATGGAATTTCCCCTCAGCTTGCCCCCCTTCTCAAGATGCTGGGTTACACATTTTGGGCCTAGGCCGGGCTGGGTGTCCTTGGAGAGCAGCCTGGAGAGGCTTTGTTCTGTCTGTCTCAGCATGAGAGAGCAGCAGCTCCCAGGCTGCAGGACACTGCAGAGTTACACAGAATACAGAATTTGAAACATATAAAAATTAAAACCTAAGGCATCACTTCCCTTGCTGGAGATCTGCCCAGCCCTGCCCACGGCACGTGTCCAACAGGAGGGACACCGGGGCCGTGACTTCAGCCTGAAATAACCCAGTAGGGATGGTGGGGATGGCAGTGCAGGGGATGGGATGTTATTTCCCACATTCCTGACTCAAGAGGAATGTGGGAAGTAAGAGCCAGAGGAGCAGGAAACCCCAGGAGAAGATGTTGGGATCAGGGGTGAGCCCTGGGAGATGCTCTGGGCACAGTGGGGCCGCTCCTGAGCACAGGGATGGGGATAACCACAGAGCCTGGGAACAGCAAAGGCTGCATCAGGTGAGGGGCTGGGGAGGGAAACCTCCAGGAGATCACAGCTGGAGAGGGGAGGAACGCTGTGCCAAAGGGATGTGGCTCCAAAGGACCACAGCTGGAGAGGGGAGGAAGGCTGTGCCAAAGGGACATGGCTCCAACAGGAACGGAACGGCCGAGATGGAACTGAAGAATTCATGAGACACAAAGAATCCATGGAGTTATGGAATGTGAATGTCATTTCAAGGACCTGGACACCAATCCTGCTCTGCTGAACCAACTCTGGGCCTGTGGGATGAGGACTCTGCTTGCAGCAATGATATTTAATGCTACATATTTATAGAATCTGGATGAAAATCCAATACTACATCACACACCAGGAAAAACTCCATGAACTTTGCCAGATAAACCTACAGCAGGACATGGGAAAACCAGGAAACGTCCACCAAAGGATTTGAACTGGGAAATGAGTTGAAATATGGAGAAAAACCTCAGTAAGGGCTGTAAAGGAGCTGTTCATGTCAGCGTTAACCTCTTTAAATCTGCTCCTGCTGTCCTTGAGTCACTGATTTCACTTCAGGGACATGAATAAATAACTGGGAAGTTGCCAAAAGCCCTTCTGTGTTCCCTTCAAACCCAGGAAGGTATTTTGAGGATGATCGTGGAAAAAACAGCCACCAACACTGTCTCATTGGCACAAAAAATTCCTCCTCTTTGGACACAGAAATAAAAGCAAAGCTGACCCCTTAAAAGGAGGGGAAGAGAGAGAATTATCTAATCCCTTTCAGCCTGTGGTCATTCAGAGCTGACTTTAAACTCTCACAGATTTAAGGAATATATTTTCCCTACGACAGTAAATAAGGAGCAGCATCATAGAACAAACCCAATCACAGCACAGTTCCTACTCTGTCATCCTTTTAAAGATGTCCAGAGGGGTTTTCTCTTCCCCCAAAATTCAGTAATTTCCCTCTTGTTGCCCATCCTGATGCTTCATGTCCCAACATTTGCTGTTTCCATATTCTATCCTGGTATTTGTCACTAAAAGGTGAAAGTTGGATAAAGCTCAGCAGCTGGCTCAGGTGTGACCCAGAGCTCTGCCAGCCAGACCCCACAAATCCTGCAACACCTCTCAGCAGTGGGAAACAAAGGGAATTTCTCTGAACAAACCCGTGCTCAGCTGCCCCAGGGACAGGGGAGAGGGGCAGGTCTGGTTACAAAGTGGGATTTGGTCAGGATGGTTTTGATGTGATGACTTTTTCTTGCTGTAGCTCAGGAATCCCTGCAGAAGCTCCCATTTTACAGAGGAGACGGACTCAAAACACATCCAATTCCAGAACAAACACGAGGAATTCCAAGGAATGAACCCCCCAGTTTGGCTGAGCTGCCCCAGAAGGGAATAATGATCGGGTTTTGTGGGGAAGAGGGACAGACTCACTTCCTGTTCCTTTTCCTGGCGCGGCTGAACGCCTCCAGCCCCTCCGTTAGTGTCTTCAGCTTCTCCGGCTCCACCTGAGGAAGGGATGGACACCAAACCTCGTTACCCAGAGCAGCAAACCCCACTTTTCCTGCCCTGCCAGCCTGGGAATCCCACTGGCACTGCCAACCCAGCAGGGCAGGAATGATGCCCGGAGCTCCCAACCCTCCCACGTTTAGCCACACCTTGGAATTTGTCACCGGCAGCAGCAGAAACGCAAACCTGGGACATTCGTGGCAACAAAATGAGGGAAAGGATCTTTTAAGGACCCTTTTTAACTTTGTGTCTTTAAAATGAACAGTTCTGGTGAAGTTTCCCACTCCACACTCAGTTTCCCACATGGATTTTACACCTGGAGTGCACCCCTGGAATGCTGAGTGCCTGGGACTGGTGATCCCATTTTTACACCCAAGTGTTCCCATCACCTCCAGTTCCTGAAAGAATTCCAGGTCTCTGTTCAGCTCATGGCACGGCCAAGTTCATTCCCATTCCAGAGAAAAAGCTTTATTTGCCTTTTGAATCCAGGACTCTTCACCAGAGCTTTCTCCAGCTTGTTTATTTGTCTTAAAATCAGTTATTTTAATTATTTGTTATTTTTCTTTAGCGATCAGCGATGAATTTGGGCACGTGCTCAAGAGAACTGGGAATTTAAATCTTGAATATTTTAAATTTAAGCAATTTCAACCACTGTGTGGGCACCAGTCAGTCCCAGCGTAAACAATAAAAGCAGAAAATTAATTATAATATCTCTATAATTTCATCATTTGCATCTCAAAACACGAAGCCACTTCACTCTGTTATTTTGATCTGGCTCAGTCATTCCCGCTGGTAAAAACAACAAAATCAGGTATTTTTAACACATCAACCTCAAGGAAATGAATGGTTCAGTTCCTGTTTCTGTGCTACGTCTTACCTGACATTTTACATAAATACAAATTTATTGAGTATGCCTATACACAACCTGAAAATGAAGTGGGAATGCAAATTCCCTCCAAATTCAGCTTTCCAATTCCTAAATAATTCATATTAACCACAGATCCGACGTGTGGACACGACAAGGTGGAGTTAATGAGCGAGCAGTTGCAAAATCTCACAAAATAAGGCCCAAAATTACACATTTAGACCAAATTTCAACGTCTTAAACTCACACCTGTGCTAAAGAAATTAGGAATGTGCTGGTCCAGGCACTTCCAGGAGTCATTAATGGAGAAATCTGCACTCGGCGAGCTGAGATTTCAATTTTCACAAAATAAATTCAATTATGCCACAAATTGTAGAGTTTTTCCCTTAAAATCTGCTCACTTTTGATGCAAATACTTGCAGTAATCCCTCCCCTCACTGGATTTTTGAAGAATACAAATGCATACAGAAGAACTGAAAACCCAGGGAGCTTTTCTAAGGATAAATAGAAGAAAAAAGGATTTATCCCTATCCATGATATAAATGTGTAACTAAGGAACAAACTGCCATGCCAGGAGAGAAACAGCAAAATTCCACATAAATAATGTTATCAAGAATTAATATCATGTTTGGGAAACAAAGGACCTCTTAAAGTAACAGAAAACCTTCATTATTAGCATTTTGTGATGGTTGTACATTAAAAAAACAGTTGTTTTTTTTTGGAAGAATGATCAAATTGCTACAAAACAGGGCATGGAAAGCAACTCTAACAGAAATAACAATTAATAATATCATCAATATCAACAACAGGCCACTGAACACCAAATCACACACACAGATGGGATAAACCCTCCTTGTTTTACCTGCAGAACCAGAAAAGCCCAGTTTAACCATGCCCAGTTTAACCAGCCCAGTTTAACTCATGGAAAGTCACACTGAGTGCAGGATTTGCCCTGTTAAAATTCACCATGAAAAGCTCCCACAAAATCTTTGATTGCTCTCAAAACCTGTTTAGGTGATTAATGTGGATAATAAATTAATTGCTTAATGAAATCCAACTCCTCTGGTCTGGGATTAGATTCAGAGCTGTTCCTTTTCTTCCCAGACAATTCTAATTTCCAGTAGGCACAAAACAAGGGAAGGAAGGTGCAATATTCCTCCTTCTCCTGTCTGGATCCTCCACACAGACCCATTCATTATTCCATTAAATACCTCAACGCCCAAAGTCTTTTAAATGGAAACAAAAATCAGATAATGCATAATCTAAACAGCAGAGAATGTACAAATCCCAACAGCAAATTCGTGTCACAACACAAGAGAGTCATTTTTGGTTACACAAAGACTTTAAAAGATGTTTTCAGGAAGCTCCAGAGAAAAGGGAATTTTCCCAAGTGCTGCAGGTCACTCCCACCACGGACTGGTGCAGAATTCCTGAAGAACATTCGGGTTTCAAGGTTGTTTCTTTGTGGTTTCCAGGTGATTTCTTGTGGTTTGGTGTGGGATTTTCCCTGTGGATCCCACCTTTCACCCTCATCTCCTGCCCTCTGGAATGGCCATTCACTCTGCACTGCTTGATGGAGGAATTAGACACACTTCTTCCATTTTTGAATTTAAAATGATTAAATTAAAGGTGGTCTGATGCCAGAGGTGATCCATGGCGTGGGACTTCCTCATGGAGAACTTGCACTGGTCCCCACCTTGATGTGAGCATTCCAAGGATCTGCTTCCCTGCTTTTTGTGCTTCAGTATCCAATAAAATCAATGCCACTGGATTTATCATCACCCAATTCCCACACAAGGCACAGAAACCCCACCACAACAAAGGAGGTTTGCACAGAACCAACAGCACATCCTGGTACCCATAGATTCGGGAGGGAACACGAAATTGCTCAGGAATGTAGATAAGAAAATTCCCCTCTTTACAGCAGTTCTAAAACAGAAACCCTTCAATTCTATTAAACATTCATAGATTTGGACACCCAGGTTCTGAAGTTAATCCAGCAAAGCACACTGGGAATGGGAATGTTGTTCCTGTGCTCCTGACTCACACAGCCAGGGATACTGGACATGGAATTTTTCCTGTTTTGTTTCATCCCTAAGATTTTGTGATCTTCTGTGCCTCCACTTTCCAACCTGACGTGTAACTTGGGGATCTGAGGGATGTGTAACTTGGGGATCTGATCCATTCCTCAGGGATGGGCTCTGAAACTCTGTCCTGGTTTGGGCTGGGATGGATTCAACCATGGAAAGCTCTGGAATGTTCAGCACTCTCACCTGCTGAGGGAGACTGAAGTTCTCCTGCTCCAGGGGTGAAACCACCGTGACCCAACAGCATCCAGGATTTACAGCTCCACTGGGGAGGGACTGGCAGATTCCCAGAGAAGCTGTGGCTGCCCCTGGATCCCTGGAAGTGTCCAAGGCCAGGCTGGATGGGGCTTGGAGCACCCTGGGACAGTGGAAAGTGTCCCTGCCATGGCAGGGGTGGGATGGGATGAGCTTCTCATCCCCTCTCTCCTCTGGATATCTGCACTTGGCTGAATTTTGGGGAAAGGAGCACTTTGGTCCAACCCACTCTCCTCATTTTAAGTGATTTGATTTCTCTGTGTCCCTGACAAATCCCAGTTTCCTTAAATCTCTCCGTTCTGCTTATGCACTTTTAAAATTTGCATTTTGTAAAATGGCACTTGAAAATATTTATAGGTGGAAGATGTGAGGCATTTTATAAGAACTACAAAGATATGATGTTACACAAGTAGTGGAGACCAGATTTGGGAATATTTTTCATAATAAAATCATCAATAACTCCTTGATAACTGCATTTCCTGTATATTCCCCAACAAGCACATGATTTGTTGACACAAAAAAAGGATTTCAGTATGAAAGAGCAAATTGGAACACTTTCCTTATTACTAAATGATGATCAAAACCTCCTTTAAAGTTGGAAATGTGTGTGCATTTCCTGTGAGGAGTGTGTGTCAATCAGCCAGATTTCGCTCATTACAGATTCCTCAGTCTGATTAGGCCACTTCTCCTTTTTGCAGTTTCAACACTTTCAGGTATTTCCATATCAGATGCTTTGGACACAGGCAGGGATTTGTCTGAACACACCATGGAAGCGAGAACAATTTTTCGTTAACACCAAGAAATCATTTAGCAAAACCCACATCTAACCCGTCTCGTGGCCCTGGCAGAGGTTTCTCGGGAAATTAAGGGGAAATTCAGCTCTAAAAGCTACAGCTATGAGCATTTGTGCTGCTAAAAGAAGAGACAAAGCCTAAAATAAAGAAGACAAAATTTTGACAACCATTTGTGCGCCCGTGAGCGGAGAGAGAGAGAGAGAGAGATGTGCATAGAGATATAAATATACCTTCCCCTCCTCAGCGTTCTGTTGACATGAATTGTGAACCTCTTCTTCTCTGCCAAGTTTGCCAGGCCAGGCAGTCAGTCCTTTGATCTGGCCCCAGACCAAGTCGCCCACGTTAAACGTCCTCGGCCTGTAGTGGATGAGCTCGTGGGACGAGGGGGAGTCGGGGTTCCGCAGGTCCTCCTCGCTGCTGATGCTCTTAGCATCCGAGGGGCTGGGCACACACCCGTTAATGCTTTTGGCATTAAAATCTCCATTGTAATGGATGTAGTCTTTCACTAAGGAACTTTCCAAGCTATTGGAGGAACTGGGAGATTGCTCTTCCAGGATCAGGTCTTGTTTGGAAGTGCTGAGCAACTCCCCAAAGCCCCTGTTCTGCTGCGGGCGGTTCCCGTTGATGTGTGCACATCGTTCCACAGTGTTCTCCAGTCTTTCCTTGAAACTCATCATAGTTCTTTTGTAATTGTTATACCTGAAATTCTCCTCCAGCATTTTGTCGCTCTGACAGTTCCGCTGCGCCAGCACGGCCTGGTGCTGCTCCCCCTGCAGCAGCGGCAGCGCCGAGACGTTGTTGGGCCTCTCGTGGCACGGGCTGCCGTGGAGATGGGCAGAGTGCTCCAGGAACTCCTCGCATTTCCACCTGTTTATCTCCCCCACGGGGCTCTGCTCCCCTTCCCACTGCTTTTTGGGCGTGTTACACGTGGCCTGTTTGTAATACTCGTAGCCATCCCCTTCGGAGGAAGCCTTGCCGTGCTCCGAGTTCTTCGGGAGCCGCGTGCCGCGGGCGTTGCGCGCGCGCCCCTCGTGCTCACCGCCGCGGCCGTGGATGACGGCGCTGACGGCGCTCGAGAGGTTCAGGGGGTCCCCGATGGAGGCTGTGAAGGCACTCATGGCACTCAGGGCGGGGATGGGGCTCGGCTGCGCGGCGCTGGAGCCGGCCGTGGTGATCACCACCGGCACCCCCTTGCTGGCGGCGTCCACCACCGCCTTGTAGATGGCGTCCACCGAGGCGTCGCCCGCGGCCGCGGCGGCGTTGGGGTTCTCCTTGGCCTGCTGGCCCAGGGACGGGTCAGGTCTCTGCTGCAGGTCGCAGGGGGGCTCCTGGAAGGGAGGAAGGAGAGTGTTGGAGCTCTCAGGAACCGGCGCCATTCCCATCTGGGTGATCATTCTTTTGTTTAGGACGGCGGCGTCTTCCTGCATCCTCACCTGGGGAGAGGAGAGGAGAAGATGGGAATTGCTGTCTGAACTCAAGGTGGATTTCAGCAGACAAACTCTGTGATTACTCATGGCAGCACATTTCTTTCTGTTACAAATTCTCACACTGAACAAGGTAGAGAGAAAATTAAAAGCCTGATTCAGAGGAAAACAAAACCACTGTGTCAGACTTTGCCTCGTGGATCCAAGTGGACACTTTGCATCACATGACACCTCCCATGCACTGCTGGGACAACACTGCCACCTCTTCCAGAGCCTGTCAGGAATTTCCTCTTCTGACTGAAGCACAGCAGGCTCCTGTTTTCTCTCAAGTCCTACACAACTGCACCAAGGTCAATATTTCTGATACAGAGCCCCAGGACGGTTGGGGTTGGAAGGGACCCTTCCACTATCCCAGGATGCTCCAAGCCCCATCCAACCTGGCCTTGGGCACTTCCAGGGATCCAGGGGCAGCCCCAGCTTCTCTGGGAACTGTGCCAGGGCCTGCCCACCTCACAGGGAACAATTCCTTCCCAACATCCCACCTAAATTTCCCCTCTTTCTGTCTGAACCCATCCCTCACCCCATCCATCCCTCCTTGTCCTGTCACTCCAGCCCCTCTCCAGCCTCCCCGTAGCCCCTTCAGACACTGGAAGATGCTGTGAGGCCTCCCAGGAGCCTTCTCTTCTCCAGCTGGGAAGATCTAATCCAGNATGCTCCAAGCCCCATCCAACCTGGCCTTGGGCACTTCCAGGGATCCAGGGGCAGCCCCAGCTTCTCTGGGAACTGTGCCAGGGCCTGCCCACCTCACAGGGAACAATTCCTTCCCAACATCCCACCTAAATTTCCCCTCTTTCTGTCTGAACCCATCCCTCACCCCATCCATCCCTCCTTGTCCTGTCACTCCAGCCCCTCTCCAGCCTCCCCGTAGCCCCTTCAGACACTGGAAGATGCTGTGAGGCCTCCCAGGAGCCTTCTCTTCTCCAGCTGGGAAGATCTAATCCAGCCTCCTGCTGGAGCACAGGATCACATCCAGGTGGGGTTTGGGAATCTCTAGAGGAGAGACCTCAACCCCACAGCCTCTGAGTTCTGCTCTCAACTATTCTCTTTCTTTCCTTCCCAGACCCCAAAATTGCTTCTGTCCTTGTGTGCTCCTCAATGAATTCCTGAACGCCATCACTGTGCTTTTGGAATTGGTGAAAATTCCTGTTTTCCCCTTTGCTGTGTGCCTCTCCCATGGGGTCTCCTGGACTCCAGTCCCCCGTATCCCACATCTGCATCTCTGTGCTCTGAGCCAGGCACTGCCACAGCAAACTGGCACCTCCAGACTCAACCACCTGAGCTCTCCCTATTCCTTGTCACATCCATGGGCAGGGAACACGATGTCAACAAGAGCAATCCAAAAAAACTGAAAAAACCAAGGGGAAAATATTCCAAAAGCCCTTTAACTGCTTACTGTGACTATTTATCTAACTGGGAATGTGCCACAAATAAATACTGGGCTAAAGCAACCGAAATTCCTACAAGCGAGGGAACAGGCAGAGAACTGAGATTTTCCAGGGAAACTTCCTCAGAGCTCCTTTTTTCCTCCTGGAAGGGTGAAAGCCTCATCTGCATTCCCCCCTCACACTTGCACTTCTGCAGCATCTGAGCAACAACAAATCCCTATTTGCACTCCTATTTGCAACAAATCCCTATTTGCACAACAAATCCTATTTGTTACCAATTTTTGCTGTGTTAATTTGGTATCCAACCTGCATTAGGAATAACTGTCTGTTATGTGGAGAGCAGGGAACTCTCATTTTTGCCCAGTTTGTCATTGTTTATTCACTCCAATCCCTGTTTTTCAGGCTGTACAATCCCCATCCCAGCTCTTCCACCCCATTTCAGCGGGAATACAAGAGGACTGCTGCACACATATAACAACTTATGATGTTTCTAATTCCTGCAAAGTGCTATCAGTATTTATTCCTCACTGCTGAATTATTACAGTGGGCTAAATGGGAATTTAGGATCATTTCTGTGAGATGGAAAAGAGTTTTGCTAAAATTCTATAGTGATTGTCAGCACATAGGGGAACTTTTTTCAATACAAACAATAACTCCTTCCCAAGGAACTAAACCCAATTCCTAAGGAGAGATGGATAAAATTTCAATAACAAATGTTCCTGATTTGCAAAATCCACGAGCTACTGCAAGAATATATTGTACACAGCATACATGTAATTATATAAATCATATTGTCTTCATCAGCAAAGAAACGCAAACTCTGCAGGATGGGATTTTACCTCCTGAGAGTTTGAATATCGATTTCATTTTGTTTTCTACCTGGAAATTCTGGAACAGACACGCCATGGGGTTTGGGTTGTTGGCTGGGCCAGGAATTTGGGGCTGGCCTTGAAAGCCCTGCACGTTCTGGTAGCCCTGGAGAAGGTGCTGCTGCTGCTGTTGCTGCTGTTGCTGCTGCTGCTGCTGCTGCTGCTGCTGATTTGGAGGAAACATCTGATTGTTGTTGAGGAGCGACTGGAGGTGGCTGAGCTGATGGTTGTTCAGAGTAGTGTTCAGAGATGACATCTCCCCTGCAAGGCAAGCACAGGCAAACCCCACTCAGCAGCAATTCCCTTCACTGCCAGGAAAACCTCTGGAAAACAACCAGGAAAACATCCCTGCTCCCTGCCATCCTCTGGAATGGGGCTCTCCTGCTCTTTATTTCTCCACTGTTGGGTGTTTTGTGTCACCTCTCCTGACAGGAACAGCCAGGAATGGAAGGAGGAGCCTCTGAGGAATTCCATGCCTTGGAATCTCGATTAAACAGTGCTGGGGTGGTGAGGGGGATGAGGAGGGGAGACAGAGAAAATAATTTAAACTCCCAACAAAATGGGTTTTTCACCAACTGTGAAGGAGAAAATGCTTTCATGGCTCAGCCATATCAACACTCCAAACAACTATTTTTTTACATTTGGGAGTAAAAACTATATTAACATTTTCTATGACATGGAAATTTCACTTTACATGAACATTTTAGCTCTAAAAGAAATAAACACTCTGTTGAACCTGACTTTATGAAATAATAAAGCTTAAAATACATCCATTTCCTAGTCTGTTTCTTTTTAAAAATGAAAATCTTATGTTTTCCTGAAAATTTCCATCTGAGGAGTCACTGGTAGTTGTATTTTGTATAGAAAATGCCAAGCGGGTTGAGTTCACTGTAGCCATTTAGAAGGTCAGGGTGAGGTATTATTTATTATTTAATTCCTATCAGGAGTAGATTACATGGACCAAACAGAGGAGTGCCAACTCTACTACTTGTTCTTGGTAAAAATAACCACAAAATCATCACCCAGGAGGGAAAAACTTTGTATTTAAGGGGTTTCTCATCACTTGTTTTGGGATGTTGGTCGTTTGCCATCTCCTGCATGGCTACTCCCACTAATGCAGTGCTGCCACTCACAGCTGACCCAGGGATGCTGCTGGGCTGCTGTCCTTGAACAATGAAACAAATCCAATTGCTCCCACAATTTTCAGGTGGATTTAGTAGGTCTAGGTGGCAGAATTAATAATTTCCAAGATCAGTATTAAACGTTAAGGAATGAAAGCAGAACGCGCTTGACATTTCCTACAAGAACAGTTGGCTTTTCTCAATGAACAAAACGCAACGACGCAAAGGAAAACAAAGCAAGCTAAAGCGGAATCTTTACAAATTAAAAACCACAATCTGAAACTCTCCCTCCCCAACGCTGCTCAGGTTTGATTTTTCCCCAAGAAACAGAACTTACCGAGCAGGCCCGTCCCCAGGAGAGGGTTGAGGAGCTGCGGCACCACCGAGTTGTTGGTGAGTTTGGGCGGCCCCGGGGCGCTGCCGGCCCCGCCGGAGATGTTCAGCAGCGTCTCCGCCATGGACACCACGGCCGTGCCCCCGCCCAGCGCCGACACCGACAGCGCTGCCACCGCCGACGACGTGGTGGTGGTGGTGGTGGTGGCCTGCGAGGAGGTGGCTATGGACACCTCGGGGTGGCTGCCGGAGCTCAGGACACCCCCCACCAGCTGGGGGTTCAGGGCCATGAGCGCAGAGGCCCCGGAGGCGGCGGGCAGGAGCAGGGGGTTGGAAGCGGGGTCGGCGCCCGGGAAGCTGGGGATGGGGTTGGACAGGAGGCTCTCCACCCTGCTGCTGTCGGGCAGGGGCTCGGGGGGAGCCGGCAGCTGAGTGACCGAGGGCACGGGGGGGTTCTGCTGCTGCAGCAGGTCGGAGATGGTCACGTTGAAGGATGGCACGGGGAGCACGGCGGCTGCCTGCGCCTGGTTCTGGAGCAGCGCTGCCAGCAGCTGGAAGTGCACGGGCTGCAGAACCTGCCCGTCCACGTCACCGGAGAGGAACGCTAAAGCAGCATTGACATTCGGGTTCAGAAAACCTAAAGGGTTGAGGTTGACCTCAGACTTGCCTTCTCCTGCTGAAGGCTGGAGGATGTTTAAGAGATTCTGGTTTAGGAGATGTTGCTGATTCACCGGCAGAGAGAGAGGCAGGGAGTTGAGGAGGTTCTGGTTCAGAGGATGCGGCAGGTTGTTGTTCGAAGAGCTGTTCTGCGGGAAGTGGAGCGGGTGTTCGTGGCCGGAGAAGGGGAACTCGCCCCCCATGGGCAGCTGGCCCTGCTGCAGAGGGGTCCCAGCTGCAGTGGTGACAATGACACCATCCTGGAGCACGGACGTGGTCTTGGTGATGGCGGCTTGGCTGCTGCCAGCGATGGCTATCGATGACGACGGTCCCGAACCCCCTGGAACGGGAAAAGCGGGAATGTTAACGGGGTGCTGCCTGTTGGGACACACCACCCGGGCACCCAGCCCACCCTGCCATGGGACAGCCACACACTGGGAAAAGCAGATGGGGAATCCAGGCTGGAGTGCTTTAAAAATAGGAACGGATCTGCCCTCAGCTGCTCAGGATGCTCCGTGCGACGTCCCATCATGAGCTGCTCCAGACACTCCAACCCACTGGAGATTATGGAGTTGAGCACTTAAACTTCCCTTAAAGTTCTTGGAGAGGGATTATAACAGCATTTAATTCACACCTAATCACAGATTTTCGTCAGCATAAACCCAAAACCAACCATAACTTAATAGTTATGGAGCAGGCTGGAATTAACAGCTCTGAAGAAGGATCACATGAATGATCTTGGGTGAAAGACTGAGTCCATGATCCACTTCCAGTTTAAATTCATTCATGGCGTTTTGGATTTTAAATTATTATTTAAGGCATTATTTTGGACTCTTGAATTAAAAAATGCGTGGCATGATGAGACTGTTCCAGGTCAGCAGGAATTCACAATTTGTAAAGGAAAAATGGAAATTGGGGTGGTCTAAAATCCATCACTTGGGATGAAAAGAAAGAGCAACTGCATAAATTTACCATGAGAAGGCTACAAAGAAAGAGCAATAATGTTTATTTGGGTATCTTTATATCCCTTTACCAAAGCTGAAATATAAATTATTATTATGTTTTACTTAAGGCAGAGTTCTGAATTGACAGTGGTCACTCCTATAGCTCATAGGATGAGAGACTGAAAGGCAACAATGATCACAAAATACCAATTCCCATTTTTCTCGATCATACTCTTAAAATATTCTTTAAAATACTCTTTAAAAAAGGATTTGCAACCACACTCAACCGGTAAGAACTGAGCCAAACCTTTACATCATTTCTAACTAAAAATACCATTTTTGAAGTGCTGCAATGTTGTGACAACTCCAAAAGGTACAAACTGAACACAGAACACTTTGCACGGCCCTGAACTCAAGAGAACAAAGCTCAGCCCTCTCTCCCAGGGCCATTATCACATTTCAGAGCAGAAATTGAGTAATAAAGTAACAAAAGGTGAGGTGAGAGCAAAGTGCAGTCGTGGAGAAGAGGAAATCCTACTCTGGGTGAGTGGGTCAAAAACCTTGCTCACAAAAAGCAAGTTTTATTTATTTCTTTTTAAAAATAAAATCAGTATTTAGAACTAATGCTCCAAGGATTTAAAAATCATGGAAAAGTCCCAAAGACCAACCTATATATTTAAGAAATTCCCAATGGAGGAATCAGCTGTACCACTCCCTACTGGATATGTTAGGGAGCACATGGAGAGATTTTTAATTCAGGCACGAGGAAATTATTGTATTTAGAGAGCTCTCCTGAATATCAAACCTAGTGTGGGTATTTTCCAGTGGACCTCATCTCTGTTTGTAATTTATTTCTGCTCCTGTTTTCCATTCTGCTCAGGTAAATGACCCCATGGAAGAGGATTTGCTGGGCAGCAAATCTCCAAGTTGGACTCACGCTGCCAGGTTTTGGGGAGAAATGGCTCTCTTTTCTCACCCCCAGCTTCTGAGAGGTCCAAAGTGCATTCAACACCTTTCTTCAGATTAATTAAGTAATTAATTAATTGCTCCTGAGGAAAAAAAAGTCTTGATGGATACTGAGTAGGAGGCAGAAAATGTGTCCTTATTTCAATGCAGACTGGAGAAGTTGGGAGTTGGAGAGGGGATGAGCAGCCAGACTTCAGCAGGAAGAGAAAAACCAGACAAAAATTCCCCTCCAGCTTCCATCCAACCTGACACAGCAGGAATTGGGCTGGAAAAGTCCTGGATTGGGTGTATTTACAGTATTTACAGCTGCATTCAAGGACAAATTCCTCTCTGGCACCAGAACCCCATTTCTGGATCAAAACACCTCCCCAACAAGACAATATTGCAGGTGAAGACATCCATGGAAAGCCATCCTCACTGGAATGTGGAGCTGTGAGAGCTTCTCAATGGCCCAGACCAAAGAACAGAATGATCCCAACGCCCCCAAAACTCCAAAACCCCAAAAACCCCAAAACTCCACCACCCAAGGGTTTGCCATGACCACTGCCAGGTTCCACGATGACACCTGGGAGGTTTTGGATGAGAAATACAAAGAGGGGTTGAGCATCAAAAGGAAATCCCAACTTTGATTCCCAGTTCCATAAAAACGTGGTATTTTGGAGCCTGGAAACCCAAGTGAGCTCAGTAAATAATCAGAATAAACAGCAGCTCTTAAGGGTAAAATGGAATGAAAAAAGGTGAAGGAGTCAGACTAAAAGCCATAAAAGCCCAGGCCAAGCCCAGCTCCTGCAGCCACAGACTCTGCCAAAGGTTCTTCTGTCACTTGTTGAGAAAAATGAACTCTTTGCAACTCAGTGAAAAGAAGAAATCTGCAGAAAAAGCAGATCTATTGTTCTCTTAGAGGGGCAAAGAAATATTTTGTGAGCAAATAAATAGCATATAAATTTTTAGAATTATTACTGAGTTTATTTATGAGCATTTTTAATTCTATTTTCTTTCAAGGGCAGGTTCATTTTCCTGCATGGATTTTAGCTCTGCTCCTTTTTTGAAAGCATTGCTTGACAGGTGTTCTTAAGCAAAGACAATAAAATAAAACGGTATTATGGAATCACTTTGTGTTCGAGAAGATTCACTTAAAAATAAAGAAATCAGAGTGGAAGATATTTATCATTAATATCTCAGATTTGTTCTTCTTAGCTGAAGATGTATTTTCCTAAAGGATTGCACTCAGAACACACCAATTAAAAAATGATATTGCAAGTGCTATTTTACAACTCCTTTCCCTGTAAGAAACTCTCCATTACACGTCCCAGTATTTAAATAGTCTCAAAAATACAGTGCTGGAATTTGTGGAATAAAAATAGTCACTAAAACAGGTGCATGAAGCACTCAGAGAAGTAAAAGTGCAGAACTTGCTCATTAGCCATTAACACCTGAAACACTTTGAGAACTGAGCACAAATAAATGGTGCAGATTCCACTTTCTCAATTCTTGCTTTTCAGAGAATCCCACATTGGGTTGGGTTGGGAGGCACTTTAGGATTATCCAGTGCCACCCGTGCCATGGGACACCTTCCATCATCCCAGAGTGCTCCAAGCCCCATCCAACCTGGCCTTGGGCACTGCCAGGGATCCAGGGGCAGCCACAGCTTCTCTGGGCACCCTGTGCCAGGGCCTCACCACCCTCCCAGCCAGGAATTCCTTCCCAAATCCCATCCATCCTTGCCCTCCCAGCCAGGAATTCCTTCCCAATATCCCATCCATCCCTGCTCTCTGTGAGGCTGAAGCCATTCCCTGTGTCCTGTCCCTCCATCCCTTGTAAATCATCTCTCTCTGCATATCCAATAAAACCACAGCCAGCTTTGCTTTACATTGGATATTTTCTTGGCTGCTGTTCTAACTTAGAACCTTGCAAGTTTTGGAAATCCTTGTTGGAATCTCCCATTTCTCTCCTGGGTCATTCACTGAACTCCTCACTCAACTCTCACCACCTCCATCCTCTCCTGGTGAAACTCCAGGCAGAAGGATTCTCTCCGATGTGTGAGTGGAGAGAGTTTCCTGACCCTGGCATCAGGAGGGTGTGGAAGCACAGAAGATCACTCAGATATTTTAATTACTGCCACAGCTCAAAGGGGCTGTGACTCCTCAGCCACTGTGGGGTCACCCAGCCACGCCCGAGGTCTCCCGGAGCTGCTGCAACACCAGGGGGAAATTGGAATTAATGACAACTCAAGAGACAAAACCTCCCAGTTTGCATTAGTGGGGAGATTGGAGATTGTTCAATTAGTGATTCCCAGAGCCTTCACTTCCCAGTGAAATTGCTGATGGAAAACACGATCTCGGAGTCCTTAAAGATCCCAGACAATGAGTTCTTGCTTTAACTCCCTGTTCCATCCCTTACCTGCACGCTTACAACCAGCAGCGACACATTTTGACTATTATATTCCCCCTTTTCTTCCTGGAATGGAAAACATTTAAGATCTTTATCTGATATCTCCTTTATTACGCTGCTTCCAATTCCAAAGAAACCATAATTCAGCAGTGAAGCACAAACTGCTGTCACTTGTTCTCCTTATCGAGATCCTGCAGCGCCCCGAGACAGCACAGAAATCACCAAAAATAAATAAAATAAATAAAATATCCCCCTCAGCCCAGCAGAACCAGCTAAAAACCTGCACTGCCCTCGTGTGCACACTCCGTGCCCACGGAATGTGCTCTGCTGGGAAATATTTACCTGCCCAAAATTCCTGTGCTGCCCGTGGCACCACGCTCCACGATCACAGGGTTTTTTTAATTTATGACAAAGCAGCTGAAATCTTGGCCCCTAAAATTTTGGGGGAAGGACAAAAAGCCCAGAACTATTTGTAGTTTAAATTTATATACTTCATTGGACTTCTGTCCATATCATTTATATATTATAGGGACAGAAGTCCATAAAATACGGCTATTTTAAATTTAATTTTTTTTTTTAGATTTAATACCTGACCGAATTTCAGTCTTGGCTCATCTTCTCTGATTCCTGCATTTTCCCAGCACTGCTGGGTTGGAAATAACTCGGAGGGAACTGTTGTGATGTGCTCAGCTGGTAGCAGAAAGCAGAGCAGCGTTTGAGTAGAAAACTGTCAAGACAACAGCACACGAGTGCAGGAGCAGAAATTCAGGATTTTCTCACTTTTTCCCTTCTCTCCCCACTCACAGCTGTGGCAGATGCATTGTAAATTAAGGAAAACACTCAACTGCAAATTCAGGAAGCTAAAAATTCAATAAAAAGCATTATTTCCTCCAATAATCCCCACTCCTCCCTCTAGCAAGGGCTGGAGCTGCCCACTGGTTCCACTGTCAGATGGCGAGAGCTAAATCTGTGTGGGAAATCCCATAGAATTAATTCAGCTTTTCTCCCTACTAATATCTTTAATAAGACTCATCTTTCTGCATTGATTTGGTATTATTTTTTACAAATCCCCTGACTTTTATCAATTTAAAATCCTAGAAAGTTGCATGGCAGTTAAAACACCAAGCAGGTAAGGGTCTGGTTCACTCAAAGACAGTGAATTGTTGGAAAATTCCAATTTTAGGAGGTAAAACACCACCAGAAAATCCCAAGCTGTGTCCAGGCAAGCATTGAACATCTTCCTTATTCTCCACAGTTTTTAGCTGAATAGAAAAATAATCACTTTCCTCTCCCCAAAATAATAACAAGGGAAAATAAAGCAGAATGGGAAAAAGAAGGTGGAAATTGAAGTAACAGTGATTCCTTATAATTGCTGCCAAGCAGGGAAAAGTCCCTCTGGATGTTTCTCAGAACCCCAAATCAATGGGATATCTCAATTTGCTTCATTTATTTATTCATGGGATATTTATTTGCTTTAAATTAGAAGAGTAGGTGCTCGCCATCCTGTCTAGGGGTGATTCCAGTTTAATAAGAATTTTTTTCTCAGACACAAGTCCCAAAAAGTTGTCAGATACTCTTCTGACCAAAGTTCTCCTGATTTTGTAATTCTGGGATATAAAAAGTGATTTTGGGGAGCAAATCCAGACTTGTTTGATTTAACTTTTGTTTTCAATAGTTTGCATTGATTTGATAAAATCAAAGTCTCCCAAACCCCTCCAAGGCCATGTTCCGTTCCCAGTTTTCTTGGCTCTATTAAAACAAATTCCTCTCCTCACCCTCACTGATTGGTGTTGTGCTCCTCCCTATTTANATTTCTATAATAATTATAAATAATAGATTTGATATTTATTTATTTAATAATATTTATTTTTATATTTTACTATTTCTATTCCATGCCTTTCACCAGGAAAAACTCCCGTTCCAGGGAAGGAATTATAGCCTTTTTTTGCCAAATCTGCCCGTTTTTTGTCACTTTTTAACTTCTAGACCCAGAGTTTCTCCTATTTTATAATGTTAATATTTGAGACTGCTGATCATCTTTATTTACTGTGGTTATTGTGGTTCCCTTCATTTCCCTTATCAGCAGTACAGAGCTTTTATTCCCAAATATTTTCACTCATTCCCATCCATCCCATTATTTATGGATGTTGCCTTCTTAGCAGGATTTGGTTGTTGAATGTTCAACACTCAAACACAGATTTTTTTACTCCGTGAACCACACATTAACAGCAAGAAAAAAGTAAATAAATAAAACCCTACAACCAAATCCATCCCCCAGTGACGCAGTTCCATCCTACAAAAAGAACAAATTCCACCACACTCGCCCTGAAAATTACCTGGGAACTAAAGATATTATCTGTGGAAGGAGAAAACAAGAGCTGCAATAACAAAACTTGGTCCATGTGGTTAAAATATAATTAAAAGCTTAGGCAACGAGCAGCTAATTGTGGGGATTCACAGGATTTTTTTTCTCTCAGGAGCTATTTGTGAGGAGTAGCTGTTCTGAGTTGCTGGCACAGACACAGAAAACAGATTTAGCAATTAAAATACTTCAAAACAAAGGGAAAAAACAAGCCACAAACTGAAATATGAACACGAGAGGTTCCTTGAAACATCTTCCTCAGCTGAACCGCTCTTGAAAATTCAGTGTACAGGGGCTTTCAGCAGCTCCATCCCGAAACTAACAGAGGAGAATTCCCAATATTCCTCGTCCCAATTTTGTTACGGGGCTCAATGCAGGCTGGCAACTCACTTTTGTTTTAAAAAGTTATTATTAATACAAAATACTCAATATTTCACAGGAGTTTTGTGGATAGAACATTCCCATTCTCCTGGAAATCCAAGAGAATTCCCCTCTCTGGATTAAACCTCACCCCTGTGAGGGTTCAGGCGAGAAGCTCAGCGAAGGTTTGTGCAGAATTTTAGGGAATAACACGAAGATAACACAACCTGAGACTTCACCTTAAAGAAGAAAACGTTCTCCAGGCTTTAGCATGGATGTTCAATAAATAATTAAATTAAAGGCTGTGTATTTTAGCATGGATATTCAATAAATAATTAAATTAAAGGCTGTGTGTTCTGCAAGCACCAAACCACAGAAACAACTCCTCCAGCAGCAGAGAATGGAACATTTCACAACTTCCCAGCCTTTGCCTACATGGAATTACCTCTTATCTTTTAGATAAGGAAAGAAGTGTCACTTGAGGCTTTACAATTCTATGGTTCTAATCCTCCCAGGCATCCCAGGGGGTGGGAATGCCAGAACAGGAGCCCCCAGGTGGGGTTATGCCCCCATTCCTGCTCCTCCAGGGATGAGAACCAAACTGGTTGTTGATGCTGGGACCTTTCTCAGGGGTTTGTCACATTTGTTCTGTTGCATTTGTGTTTTTGGGGAGAAATTCAGCTTGGAGCTGAGTGGAATTACAAGCTCAGGCTCTAATGAACACAGGAATACCACGGGAGCCTTTGGGAGTAGTGCAAACCCGAGGGAAGGTGGGAACCAAGGGGTTCCTGCCCCAGGGGTTGTGTCCTGTGCTCAGTGGGACAGGGAAGCAAATTCCTAAGGCAATCCCAGACCTTTGCTCTGTGCAGAGAGTACAAAGTCCCAGAAACTGCATCAGGAAATGCCCCCTGTGTCAGCATGACAAGGCAAAAGAGCCACACAAGGATTGAGAGCTGCTCCTTGTGACCACTCCAGGCAAGAAAAAATTAAACCTTTTTAACCCAGGGATGGGGAGAAATCCTTAAAAGTCATCAGAAACCATGAGCAGGGTAATATTAGAACATTATTTGTCTATAACTCAGCTTTTCTGTAATTCCATTCTGGATTTTAAAGGAAGAAGTTCAGGAATGCACAGCAGGTTCTTGCTTGGGTTTATGAGACCCGAACACTTTGGTGAGACCTGGATTTTCATTCCACTTCAGAAATTTACACCAGTTCCATCTTCCAATTCTTTGTTCAACCAGTAACAGTCGATGAAATTCACATTTCTGAGCTGTTTCCCTTCTCTCCTTAAACCCCCTGGAGATGATAACAGCAGCAAACCCATTTCCTCTCCAAATCTCCCCTGGTGAACAAACCAGGAAATCTCTCCCAACACTCCTCCTACTGTTTATTCAACCACTTAATTACCACCTTAGTAAAATTACCCCAATAAAAGCAAGCACAGGCCTGGCATTCCCTCCTGCTGGCCCTGAAAAGGGTTATTTTGTACATTTTGGTACTCCTAGAATGTGCTCCAATCTCTGACACGACCCCTTTAATTCCAGCAGTAAGGAACTTGTGGATCACCTGGACATCCACTGCCAGGTGAGCCACAATGTTGGAGCAGGGGAGGCTGCAAAAAACCTCCAATTTCTTTGGAGAAGTGACAAAAGAGGTGTGGGAATGTCCAAAAGAGAATGGATTTTATTCATGAAGAGTGTGTGGAAGTTAGCAGAAGCAACAGTTGTCACAGGAGGGTTTTGTCCAGAAAAAGGGAGATATGTTTTAATTTATCACTGTTTTTTTTTTCCTTTGTGTTTTATTTTTGAGTATGTGGCTTTCAGCACGAAACAGGCGCGCTTTTCACCGGGACAAACTCGAGTTTAACAAGGAACACTTCAAACCAGCCATCACGGATCTCCAAGGATGAAAACCTGGGAGAACCCCCTGAGGAGGCCACGTACCTGCTTCGGGACTCGTTTGATTACAGCTGCTCCCAATGCTGTTTGGGATCGCCGGGGCGGAGGGTGCCTGGAGCCTGGCCTGAGCTGGGGTGGGATGTAAGGAGTTTCCTAAGGCCATTCCCACCTGGGGGAGCATCCCGCAGCTCCCGCCGGCCTGCATCTGGTTGAGGAGCCCCGCCAGGTGGTTGGAGGGGGCCGGGCCGGCGCCGGGGCCGAAGGCGGCGTTGGTGCCGGGGCAGGGCAGCGCGTCCCCGCGCAGGGGCAGCCCCGGGGGCAGCGGGGCCCCCAGGCCGGCCGGGCCCAGCGCGGGCTCCGCCAGGTGCAGCTGGGTGCCGGGGCACGGCAGGGCGCTGCTGGAGCTCCCGCAGCCCGAGGAACTATTGCTGCTCCCGTGGGAGCTCTGACAACTCATGGACTGCAGGAGCTGCGACATGGAGCTGATGGGGAAGGAGCTTTGACTTGGCTTTCTTATCAAATCGGACCCAGCTTTGGAAACCCCAGAGCTGTCCAACTGAGACTGTCTCAGCAAGCTCAGCACCGTGGTGGTCGGCTGCTTCCTTTTCCTCAGAGGATCCTTTTGCTGAGACATCAATTTATCTCTCAGCGCTGCCCGGCCGCTCTGCCCTTCCGTGGTGGGGAGCAGCACGTTGGCAGCAGGAGGGAACATGGGATTTAAAGTGCTGTGTCCTTCGGTGCTGCCGCCGCTGGCAACAGGTCCAGAATTGCTACTGCTGTTATTGTTGTTACCAGCAAGTTTATTTTGATTTGCTAGCTGTGCTTTGGCTGCTGCTGAGAGTAAACTGCTTGCTGGAAAAGAGGCAGCGTTGTGCTGGTTCAAGATCTGATTTAAAGGCATTCCCAGCAAACCAGGCTGACTCTTCAAGGAACCGCTTCCAGCCGATGCAGCGGGAAAAACTGCATTGTTTGGAGGATTTAATACATTACTCATTCCAGCAATTAATGGGTTAGGGATGTCCTTGTATTGATTAAGTCCATCGTGCTTGGTGGAAGGGCTGGATGGCATAGACGGCCTCGGTGACCCTATGGTTGACCTCGGGGACCTGGGAGGGACTTTGATACCACTACAGGATGACTGTGGCCCTACAGGAGGCAGCAGGAAGTTTCCGTGATCGGACGAGGTGGAAGAAGAACGCGATCTTTGGGGAGAAGCCTCGATCCTCGCGATGCCGGACGCCATCATGTGAACGGGGGACGTCACCGGCGACGGGGACAGGGACGTCGAAGCCGAGTGCTGAACCCTTTGGACGTGACCGCCATGGTTCATGTGGGCGGGTTTGACGGTGGGCAGGGGCAGGTTGCTGGGCAGGGGCACCACGGCGGGGGGCATGCTTACATTCATCACGGGTACCTGAGAGTGGACACTCGAGTGGAAAGTGGTGGGGTTCATGATCACGGGGTTCTGGTTCACCGGTTTGCTGGGAATTGGGTCCAGTATGCCAAGAGGATCCTTCTCGGATGTTAATGGCTTTTTCTGAAGAGCACAAGAAGGCGGTGGAGGGGGAGGGGGTGGGCCTTGGGGGGGTTTATGGTGGAACATTGCTCGTGGTATTTCCATACCGGCCGAAAAGTTACACAGGGGTTTTTTCATTACTGGGCTCTTGGTGGTCAGGGTGGGGGACAGAGGTATATTAGTCCTTCCAGCCATTGCACAGGATGACTGTATGGGAGAGCCGTGGAGCATGACTGACGGCGGGGACAGAGGCGTCCTGGTCATGTGGATGGGACTGGAGTTGGGCGCTCCGTGAAAACTGGGATTGTTCCTGGTGAAGACGTCGGGGCTCCCGAGCGGGTCGGTCCTGGGAGAGATGGAGCCGTCCCCGTAGATCTGCGACCCCGACGACGCCGGGCTGGGCATCCCGCCGTGGCTGCCGCGGTACGGAGACTTCTGCCCCAGTTCATTGCTCCCCAATCTCTGCCTGGGATAGGCAGGATGGAGCTCTGCTTGCTGGCTTCCAGCCATTTCTTGCACATAAAGCCTACCCATGGCATTAGATGCCCCCATCATCAACTTGAAAGGAGTCTTACATTCCGGCATCACAGAATTTGTAATTCCTTCATGTGATTTATTCCTCATCGACCTTGGAGTTGCTGCTCGACTGGGAACTACCGGTGTTGCACCTGGTGTGGGAAACACAACAGTTACGGGTTGGAAATCCAGTGTCACACCTTTCAGGGCACAGCTACTGAGTGTGGAAATATTCCCAAAAGCTCAGGGAGCCTTTGGCTAAACTTTGGTTCAGCAGAAACAAACCCTCGATCCCCGAGCGGCTGCTGGAATGGTGCCTGTTCCCAAAGACACAGTTGTACATCCCATACCTCACAGAAATATGGACCATTTGAAACCTTTTCCCTTCCTTTTTGCCTTTTCCAAGCAGAACCTCCAGCATCCTGCATCTCCAGCATCCCCCCTCTGGCAGGAGGAGCGGGATCGCCGTGGCAGGGAAAAGGAGCCTCTGGCACCATCTATTGAGGACAGGAGGAACAAAGCCCATCCAGGATTGAGACTCATTTCCCACAGAAAAGGTCCTGTCCCAAATGCTGTCCCTCATGAGGGATCCTGAATGCTTTCTGTTTGTTTTCAGGATAAAAGCCTTGGGAATATTTGCACATGATGGGAAGATTTCCTGTAAATCCCACTTTTGAGGCTACACCTTCCTATAAGCACAAGAGCACTTTCCACCTTTATTTAAAAAGATTTTTTTTCAATGTTTTACTTCCAGACTGGAAGCACAAGCAGCTCCAAGTCTGGGGGACTTTCTGCCAGTTTTGCTGTTCTGGGAATTTGCAATTCAGCTCGGAGTGCTTGGCATGAAGCCTCTGGATATGCAAAATTCAACTGGAACTGGGAGCTAAAAATTCTGTGTTCACATGAACTCAGAGGTGCCTTGAAATTCCTCCACTCATCTTTCCTTCAGCCTGGTCAGATGGCACTGACAATCCTGCCTTCATCCTATTTGCTCCAACATGAGAGAAGCAAACATTTCCCCCGCCCCAAAACACAACCAAAGTCTCACTTAGGGGGACAAAACTAAAGGTTGAACTGCAAAATAAAATAATTATGAGAGGCCTCACCTCGAGTGCTGGAAATAAGCAAATGGTCACATGTCAATGTGCAAAAATGAAAAGATCTTTTGCTTACAAAGGGATTTACTGGAGAATTTTCTTCTTTGCTTATGCACAAAAGTCTGACTGACAGAGAAGGTAAGAGCACATAAATATATATAAATTACCTCCTTCATTTTGCTAAGTTTTTGAAAACAGGAATGTAATTTAAGTATTACGCATTAAAAAAATTTTATCAGGGAAATGCACAGTAACTTGGGAAATTGCACTTTTAAAAACAAAATGACACCAAAAAAAATTTCCAAGAAAGGTTTTAAATCCAAAATTTCAATGTGAAAACGCAGGGTCACATCAGTACTATGAACAGCATGGGTATCTGAGCATTGTCTGTGTATCTAAAATTTATTATTTCTTGATTTTCTTATAATTTTTCCACTTGGAAGTGGGAAGAGCAATTGGCCAGGTGTTATCACAGCAGTGAGGGGTGCAGAGAGCTCTCAGGCCTTTTCCCATGAGCAGCAGCACCAGAGTACAGAAATAAAAACTCAGCACCCTTCCCTCCTTTGTCCTGCCCACTGGGATTTGTAATTCTCCTTCAGAATTCACTCTCATTATCCTTAAAAGTCCCTAATTTCAGATGAATTTCTGGGTTTGAAGCTGTTTCAGTGCTAACTTTGCTTTCACCCCAGGTCTCAGGGAGCCCTCTCAGTTTTATAAAGTTTTGATCTTTTGTTTGGAGAATACCGGTCAACTTCAGGCACGAACAAATTTCCTCGTTTTTTTTATTGGTGGGGATAATTAAAATGCTAATCCAGGTTGGTGGCCAAAAATAATCCTTGAGAAATGACAGTGGAGATCTCCTCTTGCTGTCTATTCTCCTTGACAATACAATTTCCCATTTAGCCAAGTCCTTAGCCACGTCCTAATCCCTTCATAATCACTTTATTCTGCTCCTCTAATTTCCCATGTGACAGAATATCAGACATATTACTACAGTTCCAAAAGATGAGAGCTAATGTATTTTCTTTGTCTAGAACAATCTGATATCTTTTCCAAGAAAATCATGCTCTTAGTCTGGCCTGACCTGCTTTTAGACTCATTTTCTATCTACCTCCATCTCTGATTATTCCCTTTATTTATTCCTTCAATCTGCTTATTTTTGCACTCATTTTAAGACTTTTGGGGTGGTTTTGCATAGTGATTATATATAAAAAAATTAGATTATGACACGATTCTGCATGATTTCATTTTACTCACTTGTTCCACCACCAGGACTAGTTAGAACCAGTGAAGGATGTGGTGCTTCCATGCTTTTATGAAGTGTAGCCACAGCAATGATTTTCCTTTTGTGAATGCATAGTTTGGTGACATCTTCGTCCGCTTTAACATCTTCGGCAGTTCTCTGCTTCACAGCAGCTCCAGGATCAAAATTAAAGACCTGGCAGTGAAAATTGCAGCGTTTAAAAGAATGGCCACAGGCAGCAAAGTCACCAAATTCACATAAATTAGGGATTTTATATGGAGTATAGAGGAATTTTCCTCTGTTCCTGACTGCTCCTACATCGCCCAAGAGATTCCTTGACAGGACGTTTGGAAACAACAAATAAAAAATGAAGATATTTATAATAAATGAGCCAGATCCTCTCCAAGAGGGGCTAAGGCAGAGAGGAGCTGAATTTTGTATTTTAAGGTCTAACTTTGGGTGGACACCACTTATTTTAGAGATGATCTGAACAGAGATTGAGTCGTCAGCACGGGCAGCTCATAAATATTATGGCACAGAGATCCAAAATGATGCTGTGCTTTACCTTGGGAAGAACAAGAGGACATTCTAGGCCACACTTGCACGTTCCATCAGTCAGCAAGTAAGTCTTCACCTGCTCCAAGCAGGATAATAAAGACCCACTGGGACTGTAAAGGAACAGAAATGATGAATACGAGCTCTTTGATAGGTCATGACTTGTATCTTTTCACGAGGACAGTGAGGAAAATCACATTTCATATTTTTTTCTCACAGTACTTCTTGCTTTTACTCAAGAATTGAGATAATACTTAAAAAAAAAAAACAAACAAACAAACAAACAAACAAAAAAAAACAAGCCCCAAACACATTTTAAAGGAAACAAAACTGTTGCAGCTGGGTCTCTTTGTTGCACAAAGTTTGGTTTCATTCAGCTAAAATTTCCACCTTCTCACTGGAAGTGAGGAATATTACACTGAAAGTGAGGAATATTACACCAAGGAGCCAGGCCAGTGAGCTCCTGATAAACTGCACTCAGGTTTCTCCAACTCCCACCAGAAAATCATGATCTCCACATCCCAAAATAGGGCACTGGAAACTCTGTTATGGCAAAACCACTAATTCATAAGATGAAAAAAAAGTTCTCGTGTCCCCAGCCTGTAACTTGCAGATTGCTCTTTATTGCTGGGCCAGCTGAACTGTTCATCTGGAATAAAACACTGGTTATTAATGGCAGCTGTAAATAGCCCTCATTCAAACAAAAACAACTCAAGTGGAATAGTTTGGATCACGAAAACACTCATGACTCAAAATCCCAAGCTCTGACGAACTTTGGTACTTAGAATCCAACACATAAACACCTCACCCTGCACGAGAACGAGTCACATCTACAGCAACATCTGCAAGTGACATTTAAAGTTCTGCTGACAGTTTAAATAAGTAATTTCTTTGCCAGACATGCCCTGAAATAGTTATTTTTGGGGAGAAGTGCTCAGGTTGAGTATGTGTAACAGTGACAGTTTGGAGGGTGAGGAAGATGAAAGAGCAGTCTAAAAATAAAGGTACAGGTCTGGTGACTGGTCAGGGAGTCAAACCTTCCTTCTCTGAAATCCTTGGGGAGCAGGGGGAAACTGCTCTTTGTTTTTATTTATTTTAATTAAACCAGGATCCTGGCTGAACCTTTTGGATGTTCCCACCTGTTCTGATCATGCTCAGCCCAGGCAAACTCCACACTTGGAGATGTGACAGCTTCCCATGGGAGAATCCCAGACTGACATTTGCTCTGGACCATCCCATCTACACCCAAAATCTCTCCAGACACTTTCTGTGATCCTTAAAATCTCCTATTAAAAGGCATTCCCAGGAATATGCTCCAGAATGAGGATGCTGTTTTATTTACATTGGCTAAAAAAGGCTGCTTTTCCTGGGATAATTTTAGAAAAAAGAGCCTTTAAATAACCTTGGTGTGCTGTTTGCCTGGGCACACACAACCAGTGCAGGCTCCAGGAGATCCTGGAGCCTGGAAAAACCAGGAGTGTGCTGACAATCAGTGAGTGTGAAGGAAGGTCAATCCACTGAATCTGTGGGATGTGGGATGCAGCATCCCCACTGCACACACAGGCAGGGTTATTTGTCCACAAAACCCAACCCAATTTAAAAAGGGCCATTTTCCCCCTGTTTCTGCCTTGATTCTGGGCAGAGCTGTAACTGCAAAGTCTCTCATGTGTGCACAAAGTTATTGACACTTCTGTAACATACAGGATAATCCACAGCTTCCTTTGTAAGGAATTACCACAAAATCATGGAATTCCAGACTGGTTTGGGTTGGAAAAATCAGCTGATTCCATCCCTGCCATGGCAGGGACACCTTCCACCATCCCAGGCTGCTCCAAGCCCCATCCAGCCTGGCCTTGGACATTTCCAGGGATGATTTAGGCCCTATTTAGCAGCACTGTGTTGCTAAGAAAAACCCTGAGAGTCAACTCAGTGCTTCTACCAGGTAATGAAAACCAGTTAATGAACGGATTTAATCTTGATTTAAATCCAAAGCAACTGCTGACAGCTGACAGGAGAGCGTCCGTGCTTTCCACGGAGGCACAAACACAGAGTCTTTATTCAGCTGGGATCATCTATTCCACTTAAATCATGTCAGATCTTAATATATCCACTAATTTTCCCTGGGATAGCTGTGGAGTCAATATTGTTTGACCTTTCCTGGTCTCCATAAAGGCTGTGCATGCTGGCAGGGCAGTGAGCAGCTCGTGGAAACTCAATCCTGGAAGATTCAGCTGCCCTCACAGAGCCCTGGGGATGCTCCATGTCAGGCAGGAGACTGGATTATTGGACTTCCACCCTTTCCAACCAACGTGTCCTGCTCTGTGCCTCACACCAGACAGGAGTGTGAAATCCTCTGCTTCATCAGGACAGCTCAGAGAAGGCAACCAGAAAATTCACCCAAAAAAATACACTGGAAAACTTGTGAAAAGGGCAGGAATGAGCTTCCCCAAAGCTGCTGAAAATGTATAAAACTTGTTAGAGCTATAGAAAATGAAGTTCAAAAGCTGGTGGGATCATCAGGTACATAAAAATACCAAAGCATTATTTTCCTGATGCTTGGATATAGAGATTATTGGGAAAAAAAAACAACTAATCCACAACTTTTCCTTCCCCGTTGATCTGTAACTGAGGCAGAGGCCCAGTGAATTACAGCTGTAATGAGGAATACAAGGGCAAGGTGGTTTTTCTTTGTCATGGGTGTCACTGACATGGATTGGGTGTTCTTCACCAGAACAGCTCAGAGAAGGCAACCAGAAAATTCACCCAAAAAAATACACTGGAAAACTTGTGAAAAGGGCAGGAATGAGCTTCCCCAAAGCTGCTGAAAATGTATAAAACTTGTTAGAGCTATAGAAAATGAAGTTCAAAAGCTGGTGGGATCATCAGGTACATAAAAATACCAAAGCATTATTTTCCTGATGCTTGGATATAGAGATTAGTGGGAAAAAAACCCACTAAAAAACCCACTAAAATCCACAACTTTTCCTTTCCCACTGATCTGTAACTGAGGCAGAAGCCCAGTGAATTAGAGCTGTAATGAGAAATACAAAGGCAAGGTGGTTTCTCTTTGCCATGGGTGTCACTGACATGGATTGGGTGTGATTCTGCTAATTGAGAACACAAACAAGAAATCCTGGAATGCATCTGATCCTTTATGGTGGTTTAGTGTAAAATTGGGAGTGTGCTTTGGCTCATTAAAGACTTTTGTATTGGTAATACACAGAGTGGTGTGAGAAGTGGTTATTTTAATCATAGAACAGTGGAAGAAATTTAAGCAAATAACTGACTGACAATCACATAGACTTGTGTGATGCAAACCCAATGTCCCCACATTTTATACAGCTAACTTTGATCTTTTTTCCAATAACATTTAATTTAGACTCTCTTTGTCTGAACACATTTATTTCATGGCAATTTCGGTGCATTTCTTTGTGACCATTCCAGGGCGAAGCCAAAAAATCCAATAAGGGAAATAAACAAATAAAAATCCAGTAAGAAAATAAACAAATAAAGTACCCAAAACTTTGGATTTAGGTTTATGTTCCCGGTTTTTTTTCTGCCTGAGAAATGTGAGGGATACATAGAAGTTGGAGAACACCAGTGATAGTGAACACAGAACATCCATGGGCATTAAAAAATGGGTTTGGAGCTATTCAGTAGTCACATAAATTTACTTTGAAAAAATCATGGAATGGGTTGGGTTGGAAGGGATATAAAAGCTCATCAAGCTCCAGTTGCTGCCCAGGGACATCTTCCACTATCCCAGGTTGTTCCAAGAACCATCCAACCTGGCCTTGGACACTTCCAGGGATCCAGGGGCAGCCCCAGCTTCTCTGGGCATCCCAACATCCCACCTAAACCTCCCCTCCTTCATCTTCCGAGACGATCTCGCACTTGAAGAACAACAACTCCTTGACGTTTTTGAGCAGAAGAAACGAGCTGAGTCAGCAATCCAGGGCACATTCTGGCCAAAACTCCACCAAACACCAGCCCAGCCCCTGAGGTGACCTTACCTGATGTAGAGAACTCCACTTTGGTCCACCCTCCGCTGCCAACCAACGGGAACTTGCACTGCTGGTGGCCCTCCATCCGTGTCCCCTCCGTCACACTCCTTCCCACCATTCATTTTCCTGTTTCTGGTTATGAGTCTTCAAAGATATCAACAGTAAGGTGATATCCTTTTACTACATGTCATCCTGGCCTCCCAAAGCAGGCCCTGCAGCACAGCTTTCCCCAAATCCTACAAAGTGCATTGGGAGGCTCCAGCTCAGTTTGAAACCAAGTCCTTAAAAGTGGCCATTTTGGTTAATGAGTCACTTTCCCATTATAATCCACATTAAATATGCAATGTTTTAACTCCTTATATATTCATAAGGATGAACTATATAGATAAAAATTAGTGCTTCCAACTTGGGAAAATCATAATTCACCAATCCTTTGTTACCTGTCAGAAAGGAGAATGGGGAAAAGGAGAATTTCTAGTTCAACAGCATGATGGCTCCAAGCTTGATGACTGTCTAAGATAACTTGTATTTTGTGAAAGCTCGTCTCATTTTTATAAATATGAGTCAGATCCAATACCTCCAGGTATTACACCCTTTATATGCCACATTCTTTTTGTTTTCTTTTTTATCTTCTGTTCATGATCCAAGTTGTCTTCTTGAGTTTCTTCCCTGACTCCTTGGCTCCAATCAAACAGCCTGAAAAATACAGATGTGGGAAACACGTGAGCCATTCTCTGCAGCCTTTCAGCCCAGTTCAGTAACTCAGGGAGATGTTTACAGCTGCAGCCATTTCCAGAGCTTAAACTCACAATTTTAAATGTCAATGGAAGCATCAAAATAAGGCTCAGAGCAAACAGAATCCTGCCAGCATTTTCTATTTATACGTGGATGCAACTGAGCTACATCTTAAAAGCTACCAGAGTGCAACTGCTGTTAGATGGCTGATGTACAGTTTGGGTGAATTAAGGGATGCATCTTTTCACTGAATATTTTCACATATGCTTCTGTTCAGAACTATCAGCAGATGACTAAATTAATGCCCTTTAAAAATTGTTTAGAAAACTTAATGAATTTCATGTGAAGGAAGCTGCTCCTAGGCTTTGATAATATCCATAAAAATGCAAACCTCCTGCATTTTGACTGAATTAA
Organism: Pachycephala philippinensis; assembly: GCA_013397055.1. NCBI lineage: Eukaryota > Metazoa > Chordata > Aves > Passeriformes > Pachycephala > Pachycephala philippinensis. The sequence goes on from VWZT01009529.1 coordinate 55,427, forward strand.
AATAATCATCTCACCAAACAATTGGGTAATAAAAAGGGAAAAGCCAGCAGCAGTGACTGATCTCTGAATACCTATGAAACAATCTGAATATCCTCAGGAATAATTCCCCTCAGAGATTTCCTCTCATGACAGAAGTTGTGTCATTCCCCCAAAATAGTGTTTTCAAGCTATGACCAGGTGAGACTTAATTCTCGAGACTGGACATTTTATTAAGGTGAGACAAACATGGAATATGGGATTTAAACAGTAAATACACCAGGAAAAAAGCAACAATCCTAAATTCAAATATAGGATGGCACTGATGACTGTTATAGTAACAACATTAGGAGGTTTTATTTGGAATCAGGTGTCAATCCTGCCTTATTCCCAACACTAACATTATGCCAACATGTTAAAACATAATAAATGTTATAGACCTGACTGATTTTAATAAGAAAAGGGGTTTTTTTAAGCCAGAAATGGAACATAAAGACATTTCTGCAATAACACCACATTACATCTATATTTAACAGTAATAACAGCTCCTTCCTTCAAGACCACTAAAGGAAGACTACAGAGGCATAAATATAGTCCTGGAAAATGTTCCCTTAAGTACCCTCATGCAGAACATTCCCTTTAGAAGTGCTGCTTAGAAATGTAAAGTTCCAAATGCTCCAAAAAGAAAAAAAAAAACAAAACCCTCAGCAGGGTATTTCCAAGAATATAAAGTGGATAAAAGGAGCTGGTTGGACAGACCCCCTCGACTGAGGGCTGGGATCTAAAGAACAGGGAATTGGCCAAAGGTTGGAATCTGTGATTTTGGAGGCTTTTCCCAACCTTAATGACTGTGTGATTTCAGGTTTTCTGCAGGATGAAGGCTTCTGGGATGGGCTGGAACTGTTCTGCAGGGATCTGCTTCCACTTTCCCAAAATTCCAACAGGATGCAATCCTTGGCCAGCCAAATCCCAGGAAGGGAAATGGGGAGCTCCTGCCCGGCCAAGGTCACAGGAGATGGCCCACAGACACCTTGTCATGTCTCCCATCAGAACAATCTACCCTTTAATCTCCCAGGCTGGAACACAGAAACAGGATTTGGAGAGCTCTTGGCAACAGTTCAGGGCTCGCTCAGGTTTTCAGGTCAGAAATTTGGGGGTTTGAGTGGTTTTATCCTGATTAAGGAGGGAGTAGATGAGGTTTCATCAAAAGCAGGCCAGAATTTACCTTACTGCTGAAAGCTGCGCTGGCGTTTTTACTGTAGGTCCCATGGAATGCTAAAACAGGTAAAAAATTTCCCTGGTATTGTGAATTAAGTGAGAATTACCCTTCTGTAACACAATAAAATCAGACAATTTATAAAATACTGGGAGCACCCAGTGCAGGGGAAGTTGCTCACGTCTCAGCCCAGCCTTGCTGTGGCTCATGTTGCTAGTTAGGGCCATTATGAGCAAACGATATCCAGCAATTGCTTTTTTTTTGCAAGAGACACCTCAAAGTAACTTTTTATTTCTACAGGTTCTGTAGGGCCCTGCCTCAGCTCCTATTCCACCTCCACCACAGAATTATCACCACCTAATCACATAAACACTGGCTGGACTGCACCTGGAGTGAAACAGGACTGAAAAGAGCTAAAAAATTCATGGAACTGTTTAACCTGTGGGAAGGATTTAAATACTTTTAGGAAAAAGAACAGGGTAAGGTGGGATATTGGGGAGGAATTGTTCCCTCTGAGGGTGCTGAGGCCCTGGCACAGGGTGCCCAGAGAAGCTGGGGCTGCCCCTGGATCCCTGGCAGTGTCCAAGGCCAGGTTGGATGGTTCTTGGAGCACCCTGGGATGGTGGAAGGTGAGGATTAGAGGATCTTTAAGATCTCTTCCATCCCAAACCATTCTGGAATTCCTTGGTTCTAAATTCTGTTCTCCTCCAGGTACAAAATTACTTCAACCCCCATACCCCCCTAAGCAGGAGCAGTGACCAGGGCTATTCCCAGCTGCCAAATTTGACCTGTTCTGTGCAATTTTCTGTGCTGGGAGGACACCCTGAGGTGCCTGGGTGGGATGAGATCCAGGAAAACAGGGCTAAGGCTCCCTGGGAGTTTCCAATACACACACTATCCATGTTTTATAGGAAATGCTCATGGAATGAGATGTTTTTCCCGAAAATCCAGCACAGTTCCATGTGGATTTCCACAAGGCAAAGCCCCCAGTCCATGCAGCAACCTCTGCCTGTTGCTGTAGGCAGGAATGGGGTGGGTAAGAGGTGCCCATCCATATTTCCACACTGAAATCCATCATGAGCCACACATGGAAAGTTTCTGGGAGTTATTTGATTTGATTAGCTTAATAACACCACACAACTCAAAGCTCTGCTGGTCCAGAGATTTACAACTCAACAGGACACGAGGAGACGGCCTCAGGCTGGGCCAGGGGAGGCTCAGGTTGGACATCAGCAGGAATTTCTCCATGGAGAGGGTGGGCAGGGATTGGAAAGGGCTGCCCAGGGAGGTTTGGAGTGCCCATCCCTGGAGGTGCCCAAGGAATTCCTGGAGGTGGCACTCAGAGCTCTGGGCCGGGGACAAGGTGGGCATCAGGCACAGCTTGGACTCAGTGATCCTGGAGGGATTTTCCAACCTTTTCCTGGGATCCCACGAGTGCAGAACCCCCCCATCTCCTCGTACCATTTGCCCCTTCCCCATCCAAGCACTCCCTGAAGCACTTCGGACTGGGACGCAGAGGAGCTGGATTTTGGAGCAAATCCAAAGCGTTCTGGACACTGGAATGAATCCAAAGCGCTGATTTCCATCAGCCATGGAATAAATCCCTCCCCTCAGTAATCTCCCAGAGCCCCAGACAAGTCCTGTTATCTCACCACGACTAACACAACTTTCCACATCCAAACCAGCGCCGGCTTTTCGCCGTGTGCCAGCACATGATGTTTAGATTTGTTTTGCAGTCCAGTTTCATTACAATATCCTCCAGAATATTTCACTGGAGAACTATGCAAAACTCCACGGAATTCTTTCCCCCCTTTAGCCCCCTCGACCCCTTTCCCCGCACGGAAAATTTCTCTCCTTAATTTTCATCTGCTGCAAGTGTGGTTTCAATTTTTAATGGTGCTCTCTCCCCTTCTGAAATGTTGGGTTTCAGGCAGCCTCTTTGCACATTCAGCTGTTAATATTTACTTTAACAATTTTTTTAGTCAAGTGGGAAAATAAAAAACTCGATAGGATGTGAAAAGAAATTGAAATTAGATATTAATTGTCTGGGTTCCAATCTGTTACATAGGATAGGAATAATATTTATTTTATTAGGAAGTAGACGTTGAGCCAATTAAGACAAATTTTGACAGGTTGATATTGCAAATCACAGGATGGTTTGGGTCGGAAGGGACCTTAAAGCCCATTTTGTTCCACCCCCAGGGACACCTTCCACTATCCCACGTTGCTCCAGGCTTCTGAGGAAGAAATTTTTTCCTATTAAAATATAATCTAAATCTCTCCTTTTCTTCTCCCTCGTCCTCCAATTACTTTTGATGCTCCGTTACTTTTTTCTTACACGAACTTTTAAGTGCCCAACGATTCCATGGATCCCAAAGGGGCTCCACCATCCCCGCCTGGCTCTGTGAGGCACAAATCCCAATTCCCACCTATGGAATGGCCACGTTTTTGATGGAAAGCTTTGCAAATGCTTAGAACAAACACCAAACACTGCTCAGAGACACAAATTACAATCTCATTTTCGAGGCTTTCCTTCCTAGCACTGAAAAACCTCCAAAATGAGAAACGCTCTCGAATCACAGTCTTGGGGTTTCAGAACTAATAAGAAATTTCAGCTTCTTAAAAAGCATCACTTTCAAAGCACTCAGTGAAAAGGAGTTTTTATTTAGTTACCACTTGCACATTATTAATCTGTTTAAGTCTATCAAAGCAATTAGCCAGGATTCTCCTGTATCATCTAATTAGATACAAATGTTGCATCATTTTTTTGGGAATGCTTTCCCAGTTTGAAAAGCAGCATTCTCCTGACTAATTAGATCAGTGGTGAATACTTTATGAGGGCCTATTTTTAGGCCAGTGATTCAACAAACAAAAGTGCCTGAAGTAAGGAGGAAACCTTGAATCCTTCAGGATTCTCTCCTTGGGGTGGTGGCCAGGACATGGCACAGCTCTACTCATGATTTACTCATGATTTACTCATGATTTACTCATGTTTTGCTCATGTTTTACTCATTATTTACTCATGATAAACACGATATACTCGTGATATGCTCCAGCCTTCAAGTTGAAAACACATCTCACTTGTAAATACAGAGTATTAAGAATATTTTGCCACAACCAGAAAATTGCTCTGCACTGAATGACTTAATTGAGAATTTTAAATTGCCCCAGTGCCAACTCACTTTATACCAGCCCAACCAGCTCTGATATTGAGTTATTTCCAACTTTTAAAGCAGTTTTTTATTTACAACAAGGTTTATATTCTCTTATTTTATATCACTTTTGACGCTGTGGAATTTTTTAGGATTGGAATTTAACAACTCTACAAAATAATTCCCTGGAGGTGCCCAAGAACACCTGGATCCAGCATTCAGTGATGATGACAAGGTGAGGATTTGCCACAGGCTGGACTCAGTCTTGGAGGCCTTTTCCAACCTGGATGATTCCCTGACAGCCATTTGGATGAATTCACCCATAAATAGCAAAAAATCCATCAAGACTCCATGTCCCTGTCCCTGTTCTCCACACCCAGGAGCCCCTGGGACGTGTCCCAGAACCCTCTCAGATTTGTTTTCCCAAGTATCCAAGACCAGATGCCCAAAGCAGCCACTCCAGCCCTGCCATTCAGGAAGCTGCACTAATCAAACGACAAGGAAATTATTTTCATGGAGAAAAACTGATTTATGCCCATTATTAGGAAATATAAATTCCCTTTCATTGGAGCATTTTGGATCAGGGTGCTGTTAATGAATCAGATATAAATTTGATCTCCTTCCCACCAGTGTCCAGGGAAAAATCAGAGTATCCTCAATTTTGGAGATTTAATTGTGCCATTAAAGCCACAAGCCAAGGCAATGGACAACTGGGCTGAGCTGGGAAGGAGCAGGATTCTCTTATGGACTGCACCAATCCCTAAAATCTCCCAGGATGACTTTGAACCCATCTTTCTGTGCAATTCCCAGAGCTGGGATCAACCCAGGCTGCCACTTCCAAAGAAATAATGGGTAAAGCCCATCCTCTCAGGATGCACAGATCTCTGAAAGGCTTTGCACAAAAAAAGCAACAAAAAAAAAGATTTTGTTTTTAACCCTCATCCCTGGCTATTCACTATGGATTTATGGATTCCACCCCTTGGAAGGACACCCAGGAGCTCGGATGCTCTTCCAGGTCTTCCACCACACAAATTTTTTTCTTTCCAAGGGAAATAGGTCAGGACTGAGCACGTGACACAGACCTGCTTCGTGTCAGTGATGGCAGCACTCAGGTATTCTCAAAATCAAGGTTAATATTTGGTATGCACCAGAAATCAGCTAAGAATGATGTCACTGCTATCCAAACCTTCCCCAGGGAATATTATTATATATTATAAATTATAAACGGAATATTACCGACTAATACATTAATGAGAAATAGAGAAACTTCACATCCACTTTATTTTAGGGGAATTTGGATGAAAAAATGAGGAGTTTTCTTTCAATTCTCACGTTTCAGGCTTCCAAAAAAGCAAGATATTATTCAGCAGAGTTCTGCAATGATTTTATAACGAAGATTATATGAATTTTAGGAATCTTTAATAGAGAATGTTCCTAAAATATCTAATAAACAGATAAAAAAAGTGAGGAGGAAATAACTATTTGTAAGTGTTCGGTTCTGCTGTACATTATTGACTCAAAGGTTACCAAATGGAAATTTGGGAAAAATAAAGATTTAATTTAAAAGAAAAAAAAGATTTTGAATGGAACTCTTTCAAAAACTGACCATGAAAATTTGATTAGATTTTAGACAAAAAATTAAAAAAAAAACAGGAAAAAAAAAATCAAGATTCCTGGAAATCTGGGGAAAGCCTCCAAGCGCTGGTATAACAATTATTAAATAGCCCCAGATCTCCATTAATTTTAGGAGCAAAAATTAAGCAATAAATGACAAAAATGAAGCCCATCCTCCCATGTTTTCAATGCAGAGATCTCAATGAACAATACCAACCTCCTTTGTATCAGACACCTGAAGTTGAGGACGGAGCAATATTTCAATAATTTGAATAATTCAGCCTGAGTTCCTGTGCAGGAGAATGTCAGAACTGTAGCAAGATTGCAAATTAAACCCATAAATTATGCTTTTGTGCCAAAGTAGTAATCACGTGCCTGTACTATTTTTAGAGCCTTGGAATTTTTTCTCCAAGTGCTCTTTTTTTTCAACTGTTTATTGAATTACGTAGCTCTGCTCAGCAATTTCCCTGATGAAAATACACTTAAGGTATTAAAAAATATATGGGAACGATAAAAATCAGCTCTTCAGACACCTCAGTGCAAACCCTCCTGCCTTACCTGGCATAAATGGAATAATATTGGAGAGTCTGGACTGCCTCTGGACCCTGGGATGCTACAAATCTGATTAATCTCTCCATTAGCAGATAATTACTTACTAATTGAATGTAGAAGTATTTGGAGAATTTGGCCCCGCTATTTGATTTAAGAGAGTTTTCTCTGTTTTCTAAAAAAAAAACAAAAAAAAGGATGCAAAAGTTCAAGGATATTCAGGAAAAAAAAGTGGTTTTAATCCTTTGAAATGCCAAATGTTTCCTTCTTGCTAGAGCAGAGATTTATTAGTTACAAGTTTAATCATTTTTAAATCAATCTTGATGAAGATTTGTATACATGACCTTTCCTTCTCCAGCCCCTTTTTCTCCTCACACTGCTCTGAGTCAGCTCTTCCCTGAATCCACCACTGGATTTAAAAATATTCTTGCTCACCCTGCCATTAAAACATCACCTTTGTTTTGTTATGAAACCAGTAAGGCCCACATAAAGTAATTTAACGTATTAATTGAGAGTAGGGAAAGGGATTGAAATAAAAATGAAAAAATCCTGACCTTTTTCCTCATGAAGCATTAGATTGAAGGTGGGTCTGTTCATCTTGTTCACTCCAAGCTGGAAAATAATCAGTTAAAACAGAAAATAAGCAATAGTGAGCAACACACTCCACTTAGGACATGGAGATTTCAATATTAAATGATTCTTAATTATTTCTTCATATTTATAAATACTTAGAAAGTTTTTTTAGGATATTATTCCTCCTTTGAAATGCTGGAAGAACTGTTTCCACTTCTTGTTTTGTACACATTTCCTTTCTATCAAACATCATGGCATGGAAAAAAAAAAATCTAATATTTAATAAACTGGATGATTTCTTTAAAAAAATGGATGAGTTCTTTAAAAAAATTGATGATTTCTTTAAAAAAATCAGCCTTACTCCAGTTTAATCTGAATTTTGGCAACACAGGTGATCAAAATTCTTGCCTGTACACACACACCCCACTACTTTCAAATAAGATTTTGTGCTTCTTGCTGCCTCAAGCCCTTCACTCAGAGATTTACTTTTCAGCAAGCCAAGGTATTTTTAGCCCACTAAAAGGAGCAAAGTGCCTCGATGTTGGTGTCTGTGTATTTGGGGGATGAACTCTTACATAACAATCATCAGATGTGTTCACACCAGCACCTTAATAAGGAGAAATTTCCTTGTCCAATAAAGTGTGAGGAGTGGACTCTGGCTCCTGGAAAATGAAACAGTTGATTTTAGGATAAAACATTCCCTGCTTTGGAGCAGGGCTGGTAAAACATTCCTTAGAGGGGATTTGCCATCCAAACATGATAAATTTATATTTATTGCACAGCAAGGTGGGACCTGGTGGTGATGCTCAGCTCTGCCCTGCCAGGTATTGCTTTGCTCTGAAAAACCTGATTTTCCTGCAAGAGAAATACCCCAAAGCAGACAGAAAAGGTTTGATTCTCTTCAGAAGGAGCTAAACAAAAGGGTGAATCACAGTCAAGCTTGATAAGCATAAGAGAATTCCACCAGCTCATCAAAGCAGGGGAAAGAAAAATGAGAGTAAGGCCCACAGGCACCCAGAAATTAAAACCATGTGGCCCTTCAAGGATGCAGCACATCCAAGAGTTTAAGAACAAAGCTCCAAAAAAGATAAGAGCCTGGAAAAGGCACTGCTCCATCCCAACTGAAGGACAAGATATGGAACCAGATCCTAACTTACAACTCAAACACTTCTTTATTCTCTGAAAGTGCCCCAAAAATGGCTCTGGAATTGCCTAACAGAGATATTGAGGATGTTCTGCTCCAAAAAGTGAATTATTGGGGAAAATGTGGGCAAAGAACCATTCAGGCACCTCTTCATCACAGCATATTTATCATTTGTGCTGCAGGTATTTATTTCTCAAGTTCCACTGCACCATCTCCTGGGCTCCTGAATCCAAGGAAATCAGTAACTTCCAAAGGCTGCTGAAGCTGAATTTCACTCTGTTTGAAAGAAGAGCTTTTCAAAGCATTTTACTGAAGAAAATAAAGGTCCTTTGGTTCATTTTTACTGCACACCTTCAACTGCAGTGTGTTGTCAGGAACAGAAAAAGTTTGCAGGGAAATGAGATACAGTTAATCCCAAAATTAAGCTGACAGAGAAACTGAGGATGTGAATGAAGAGGGATCTCAGGAGAGCAAAATGCTCAGCCCATGGCCAGTGGGGAAGGTCAAAATTACTGAAATTGTCTCTGGAAGCTCCTTCCTTGTGTGTTTTAAAAAGTTTCCTGACAGTTAGAGGTAAAATATCCCAGTTTTCCATCCATATTTGCAGTCAGATACGAGGTGAAACAAAAAACCCTTGGCCTGTTTTCCGTTTCCATCTATCCTAAATCCCACTTGGTGCAAACTGAACTTGCTTTTTAATTTTTTTTTTTTTTAAATCTACAGAGCAACCCCCACCATTGCTTTGATAAAACCCTCTTATCTCTTTTTTCTGCCCATCCTACAGTGTTCCCTTTTTTCCTACAATAAACAAACCCAACCCTTTCAGCTGTTCTTTAGGAGCCCTGATTTCTAAATCTGGCACGGGCTGGTTGCTCTGCTTTGCATTCCTCTGGCTAATACCAATTTAAATGAAATTTATTTATTAACATTTAATAATTATCCATTAAAATTTATTNACCTCCTGCCTTTGATCTCACCAAGAGCAAACACACACCAAGAAAATCTGGGATATTTTTAAGGAGTGAGGAGATTCCTATGGAAGGAGAATCCCAGAATAGTTTGGGTTGGAGGGACCTTGAAGCTCATCCCAGTCCATGGGCAGGAACACCTCCCACTATCCCAGGCTGCTCCAACCTGGCCTTGGGCACTTCCAGGGATGGGGAATCCACAATTTCTTTGGGAATCTTGTGCCAGGGCCTCCCCATCCTCACAGGGAAGAAGAGATTCTCATAAAATTCCACCAAGGAATTTTGGGAGCTCTTGTGTCTGCTCTCCCTAACCAGGGACAGCTCTCACAAAAAGGATTCCAAATGAGCTGTGAACATCAAGGATTCTGTGGGAATGCTGCACACCTCAGCTCAGAGGTGATCAGACAGAATTCCACATTTCCTCTGAAGAAGGAAGTCCTGATAAGAATTTGTGCTTCAAATTCTTCTTTTGATCCAACAAATATTGTCCAGCCACTCCAGAAACTCACTGAGATGCCCAGCACTCTATTGCAGATCAACCTAATTTTTTTTTCAAAATAGAACCACACACATTCCTTCAGCTGGGCCACTTCAGATTAGGGATCTCTTCAGCCTTTTCTGGAGGGATTTAAAAAAGCTTTGGAGAAATCTTAAAGCTATGGAATTAGCCTGGTATTTATAGCTCCGTTTCCAAGCGTGTTCCTTGAGCTTCCTAGGACGTTCCTTTCCCCATCTGCTGGTTGTTGACATGCCATAACCTTGTGTTTTGATTAGGAAAATCTATAAGAATAAGAGAATTTGATTTGATATTCTGCTGGAGAGGTCTGGCTCCATCTCAGGCAGCCACACTTTGCTACTCCAACATCATCACCCAGGGCAGGGATGGTGCTGCATTTTCCAGCACAGAGAACTGGAGTTCTATTGTTTGATCATGTCAAAATATATTACTCCCAATTATGACTAATGCTCCATATGAATCACAGCAGCACAAAATGGTGCTTTTCTCCCCATGACAATGCTGTGCTTCACATGCTGGTTGGATACGAGCTGGTAAAGCGAGGTCAGGAAAGTTTTTTCTTTGTTTTCGTATCAAAAAGTCCACGTTTGGGTGCACTGTCTACCTTCCACCAAGGCATGAACTGCTCAACTGTTTCCTTTTCTACTTCAGCACCATCAAATGTTGAAGATGCCTGATCTTCAGTTTATTTTTTTTAATGTTGCCTCAAATATTTCATCTCGAAACTTCACCACCGCAGCGTAAAACCACCAAAAAAATAAAAATCCAAGTTTCTCAGCTCAATAAATGCATTGATTTACTTCGGAATACTCACCTACATTGCTTCTCATGGTCTTGCTTCAAGTTATCTTGGGGATCTTTTAGGCTTTTTAAAATTCCTGCTGCACTTTGAGCTTTGCTTTAGACAGTCTCCTGTTGTGCTCTTGAGGATGTGCTATGTCCATTGGGGCCGGCTCCTTGCCTCCCTCCACCCCTCATCTGAGGAACTCCTGCACCCCACTTACATCTGCTGAGACAACCACAGTAATTCAATTAAAACAATGAGCCTAATTTTTAATTTTTAATTCCACTTTTCCTGATTGCTTTGCAAGCCCTACACAACTACTCTGTCGTATAAACAAAGTAAGGTTTGTTTTTAAGGAATGGCTTTGAGTGGAACTGAAGATGCCTCTGAGTTTGTACTGACCCACACTAAACCCCTCCAGATAAAGACAAAAAGCTGAGTTTTAGAGTTGTGATGTGTCACTGTTGTACCAGGGACAGCAAGAAATGACACAGGCCTGATCCAGGAAGGAATGGAATTATTTATTAATTTACAGACTCATTTATATATCTTAGTTTGCTTGAATGACATAAGGTTATTGGTCCCCGACCATCCACCTCTTAGAATGATTGGCTAAACCCTACAACACCCATTTCAAAACATTTCTCCAGTCAGTACCACAACAATACTGCACAACTTGCACCTGCAAGATAAAGGATTGATTTACAAAAACCTCTGGTTTTCTGTCACTGTAGCACCCCGAATGGGTAAAGAACGACACAGTCCAAGCACCAAAGATGATCTGAAGTAAGGACGTTTAATGGAAGATCGAACAGCTTTTATACGTTAATATGCAGAAGCGTGTTGAATGGCATAAAGTAATTGGTCCCTTGGCCATCAGCCCCTTGGGGTGATTGGCCAAATTCCGAACCATCCGTTTCTAGATGTTTTTCTAGTTAAAACCATAACAATCCTTGACAAACCACTGCAGGTGTAGAAGTTTACAAAACTGTAACATTGTTTTAAATTCTTTACATGGGAAAGACAGAACTTCTACAAAATGCTGCAAAGGCTAAAGAAATTCCCTGCTGAGGCCTTTTTCGTATCCATAGTTTTCAGCCAGCAGCCGTGTGAAAGCAATGACTTTCACACGGACACTGGCAGAAAGCTGGAAAATCTCTCAGCGACCAAACCTTCAGCATCCACAGCGATGCTGCAAAAGGCCTTGGTGAGGCAGAGCTTCCACCAGCACCACAGATGAGCTCTAAATGAGTTTTGGCTCAGGCACAGGACACTGGGGAACCCCTGGCTCAAACAGAAGCTGTTGGATCACGGAATCCCAGAACGGTTTGGGATGGAAGGGACCTTAAAATCAGCTGATTCCAGCTCCTGCCATGGGCAGGGACACCTTCCACTAGTCCAGGTTGCTCCAAGTCACATCCAGCTTGGCCTTGGCTCATTATTCCCCAACACCTGCCTGTTCCTGAGCCGTTTCCATCCTCCTGAGGAGCTCCAGAGGCTCAGTCCCTCCGGCATCGATCGCCCTGCTGGAATCCCTCCGACCCCAAGAGGAGCCAGCAGCCTCCAGGAGCTGGAGTCAATTAATTGGATTCTTCTAGAGGTGAAATGGATTGGAGCTCATTAGGTTAAAGGCATATCCCAAAGAGTTAATGGGGCCTTTAAACCCTCGGATGTGAGAGCCTGAGGACTCGGCACGGGCACAGCTGGGCACCAAATTCACAATTATTGGTGAATTTGGCTCATTTCACATTTTTTCCAAAATAAATCTTCATTTAAACCAAACGCAACATCAATGATTTTTGAATCCTTTAGAAATTGAAATGAATTCGTTCTGGTTTTCAAATCACCTCTTTGGAATCTCTTTTAAAGCCATTTATCATCCCACTGAAGGTCTGGGTTGTTGTTAAAACCTTCCCCTGTCACAGAAAACCCTGATACAAAATCAGAATGAAAAATTTCAGATAAGCCAAACAAACAGGGTATAACAAAAGTCACAAAGTGCACTGGCTGTGAAACCAAACACAGCATTTCCCATGATGATTTAAACATCTTAGTGAAGTTTAGAAGCAAAACTTGCAATTTGGTTTCCCTGATTTCCTCAGTATCCCCAATTTAACTGAGTTTTCAATTGATCTTCCCAATTTAAGGGCAAAATTAGGGCCCATAATTTTGTAAAAATGAGCATTAATGACTCTTGGTTGTCTCAACCTGAATTTCCCAACCCGGCAGAGCCTTTCAGGAACAGGTTTTTTCGCACGCAAACATTTCAAATAAAAATTATTAACTCTGTAAAGTTCTTCCCCAACCAGTATCACTTTAAAAATGACACCCTATAAAATTATTAATATATATTTAGATTTTCTTAAGCGCTGGGGNCAAGTACTAACAAGGAACATTCAGCCCATAGATATTACTGAATACACAGATATTATTAAATTGAAGTATTTCAAAACATGACCATTTAATGCAGATTATTCATACAATTATAATTTGTCTTTACAGTAACAAAACAAATAGAAAGATGGTATAACCTACCATTAAAGAATTTGCATAAAAATATATTTTAGATCATAATCCCACCATGGATGTAACATTTTTCATATAAAATTATTTATTAATGTTTAAACGCATTGAAAGGTATTGATAAGAGATATTTTTATGAAGAATTCCCCTGGAGCATAACGTGCTCATCACAGCAACCACTGTAAAACTGTAATTTACTGGAAACAATTCCAATAGATGGATGAAAGAGCCCAAGAATAAAACCTAAGTCATAGCAGGGCTTAAAAAATCTGGGTCACATGGCCAGTGCTAAGGACTGGAGAGCAGCAGGGAAAGGAGCTTCCTCTAAAGGCCTCCAGAAATCTCCAGCAAAGCATCATAAGAATTAATTTCAATGAATAATCTGAATTTAAACCTATCAAAATTAAATAGCAACAATAAATAAATGATAAAATTGTCCGTACTGAGTGTATGGAAATGGATTTACACAGTGAGTACAGAATTTGGGGCTTTTTTTGATTCCATGCACATCCCTAACAATAAACTTCCCAAAAAGTTGCAGGAATCCAGCGGTGAATTTATTTCTGAGGGAAACACATCTGTTTTTTCAGAACCTTTTGCTGTCTCCTTCCTTTGTGAGCTTCCTATTTACATAACAAGTCTGTGCTAACAGATTAAAAAAATCCTGTCCCCATCTAATCTCTCCAGATACAAACAATATTCTTACAACTCTGGTATTTGGGGGATCTAAAATTAAAGATATTTTTTATGAGGAAACATGAAAAATACCAAAACCTGTTATTCCAGTAAGAGCAACAAACTGAACTTTTTAATTGTGTGCTGTCACAAATGAGTAAAAAAGAAGGTGGCAGTCAGCCAGTTCTCCTTTTACTTTAGCTGTGATTTAAATGTATTTCTTCTAAATCAAACAACTTGATTATTGGCTGTTTCTCAGGTTATTTTTCTTATTTACTCTGTGCCATAACTGAAAACCTCTCCTCCAAACCAGTTAATTCCAAATTAAGAGCCACGAGCTCCATGCTGGGAAATAAAAGCAGCAGCTCAGAGATCTGTTTGGGAGCATCCAGTTCTGTCTGATTTTCTCTACAGTAATTGTTATTTTTATTTTGTTATGTGAAAAAATCACATAAAATTATATTTATTAATTGCATTGTCTTTCATGGGGACACCTTCCACCACCCCAGGGTGCTCCAAGCTCCATCCAGCCTGGCCTTGGATAATGCCAGGGAATGGGAATCCTCAACTTCCCAAAAAGAGAGGCAAAGAGAGAATTCACCTACCTGAAATCAGGAAGACTGGTGGGTGCAATCCCCCAGGATTTGGGATCTTGGAACTTTTGGGAAGAATTAGAGAAGTGCTGTTTCTTCAAGTGTTTGTGTTTTTTGCCCGTTTTGTTGCGATAAATCCTCTTCTTCCTGCAATAAAATACACGTTGTACTAAAAGGGGATTTGCAGAATGGCAAATTATTCCTAATTTCCCTCTGGAAGGATCTCTGTCTTCACTGCCCATACACACGGAATCAGGAGAATTCCCTCCAATCCAGGTAGGCTCCAGGTCTGGCTGTATCCTCCCCTGCTTTACACTTGTAATTTAAGAATTAAGAATTTAAGGCTGTAAAAACAGAGCCCACACAGCTGGAGAATGGAGAAAAGGACTTTAAAATGAGATATTCTTGAGAGGATCCACCACAAAACTTCAGAGAACTAAAATAGCAAAAAGACGCCCAGTTTTGCTTATTTATATACACATCTCTTTTTATATACGCTCACACACATGGACATTTCTATAAATTAATATAAAAACCCCCGAAGTAGTTTAGAACCACTGAAAGTAGGTTATAGACTTGTAGACTTTTCTTTCCCCTAAAACGCCTTGTAGCTTTTCCCCCTAAACCAAACAGAATTCTGTGACTTGAACGTGTGATGGGAAATCACGACCCGGGCCTAAGCAGGGCCTTGAATTTAGGTTTATTCTTATAACCTGCATACAAAGTGGGTGAAAATTGGCATTATATGCATGATTATGCTTGGAACAACCACAGAGCTCACAGGATTTTCAGGTTTCCCCAATTCAGAGTCAATCCAGAAGGCCTGGCCTAAATCAGGGCTCTGCTGTCCCCTCAGCAGAAAGCCAGAAAACTCTGGTGACACCAGATTTTATCCTTACTCCTCCATTCTCCTGGAGTTTGAGGGAATTCCTGAGGAGGGAATTTCTGAGGAGGGTGATGCCTAAAGAGGCCAGCCTAGAAACAGAGACTGGACAGCAGGAAGGGAATAAAGGTGGATATTTATTTGAAAGGCCTTCAGAGGCACACCCTGGGCAGGCCAAAGGCTGCACCCAAGATGGACCCCGAGTCACGAGTTCTTCACACTTTTATAGCTTTGCTCCATTTGCATCTCAACCCAATTTCACCAATTAAACTTTAGCTAATGATGGAATTTCCCCTCAGCTTGCCCCCCTTCTCAAGATGCTGGGTTACACATTTTGGGCCTAGGCCGGGCTGGGTGTCCTTGGAGAGCAGCCTGGAGAGGCTTTGTTCTGTCTGTCTCAGCATGAGAGAGCAGCAGCTCCCAGGCTGCAGGACACTGCAGAGTTACACACTGGGAATGCAGAATTTGAAATATATAAAAGCTAAAACCTAAGGCATCAAGGGAATGGCTGAGGTGTAGCCCCTCACTCTGCCAAAGGGCTGAACTCATCCCTCTGCTCCAAGGCTGCTCCCTATGTCCCTCGTGGATCAGCCAAGGGAGCTGATTTTCTGCTGTCCCCTCAGCAGAAAGCCTGAAAACTCCGGTGACACCAGATTTTATCCTTTCTCCTCCATTTTCCTTGAGTTTGAGGGAATTCCTGAGGAGGGAATTGCTGAGGTGCAGCCCCTCACTCTGCCGGAGGGCACAACTCATCCCTCTGCTCCAAGGCTGCTCCCTGTGTCCCCCGTGGATCAGCCAAGGGAGCCGATTTGTGTATTTCTGCTGGATTAGTCTTAACCCAGATCCTTCCCTAATCCCTGTGGCTGCGGGAATGCTTGGGCTGGAGCAGGAAGGAGTGGCACACGGACATGAACGAGGAACTCCAAAGTGGAAAGAGCAGCAGCCACTTGGAGAAATCCAGGATGTTTGCTCATTTTAGTTCTGAGGCCTGCAGCGCTGAAAATCTCTCCTGCATTCGTGGGAGCATCTCAGTGTATCAATTGTTTAAATAAAAGTAATGTTTATCTGTTTACAGCTTTTTAAATCTACATTTTAACTGTTGTAATGCCAAAGAGCAAGGGAAATGGCTAAAAAAATCTGAACACCTGACTAAAGCCATCCGAAAGCTGTTGGAAACAATAATCTTGCTTCCGTCCTGATTAGAATTCCCATCTATTATCCGAGTATTTGCTAGACACGGTATCTGGAGAAAATGAAGTTAAAGCAGAACAGATGGCAGAAGAAAAAAGAAGCAGCAGCTATCCCACCTTCCAAGGCTACCTTTGCAGGAACATATGGCCTTTTTCTGGGCTTCTGTGTGACAACAAGTTGGCCAGATGAACACAACTTCAAAAATTAACTGTAACTGCCTAACAACACCATGGACCACACGAAAAACATGAAAGCTCAAAAAAAATACCAGTAAAACAGGCAGGTCTTACTGAGAAGTTAACTCAAAAATCAGCTGGAAGGCCAACAAACTATCACATTTCTTTAAATTACGTGATACATCGTTATAAATATAACATACTGATCTATTTCTTTATGGATGTGATATATATATAAGGCTGACATACTAACATATTTACTTTACATATGTGATATACAGATATAAGTAACATTTTTCAAAGGTTTGGCAATGCTGTCATTTGAGTGCCTGTTGTTTTGAGCACGCAAGATGTAAGAAGGGATATTATCTATTTTTTGTGCCTCCAGTTACAGGAGAAAAGAAATGGAGTTTTAATTTGCGAGAGGAAAAAATCAGACATCAGTTCAGTTAATATCTCAATCCTATCAACCCTGAGTAGCTGAGACTTCCTTGGAAAGGCTCTGCCTGCAGTTTGGACATTAAACAATTTCATGTTCTCTGCATTCTCCACATCTTGATGAAGTTCACACTCAAGATTTAGACCCGTAAAGTCTGAAGAATAAAGGTCTCTCCAACAATCACGTTCCAATTTATTTTGGTTTTCTCAAAACATCTTAGAATTAAATTTGATGAATAATTTACAAATAATTTTCATTCATCTGTAACACAGCACTTTGAAAACTTGATTTGTTTCCCTCAGCCCCTTTGCATACCTGGTGTACAAGCGTTGCTATTTTCTGGCTCACAATGGAAATGTAATCAACTTTTCTCCTTCACTGATCTTTAATTTAATATAGAGATAACTGAGAAACTGATGAGAGCTGAGGAGATAAACAAAGAATTTGAGGTCTGTATAATGCCAATTTGTCTTTTCTCCTATTTCTCCCAAACAAATGTTGCTAAGGTACAAAAGAATGAGCTAGTAAAAACATTTAATAATTATTACTATGAACTAACAAATCACTGAATTTTTTTATCACAGAATCCCAGGATGTTTGGGTTGGAAGGGACCCTAAAGCCCATCCAGTGCCACCCCTTTCCATGGCCACGGACACCTTGCACTGGAGCAGGACGCTCAGGTTCTCTCTGTAGGTGTCTCTACCTCAGCCTTATCACACAAAATATAAATATTTCCCCAAAAAGTGAAGATATTTGGTAAAATGACCCAAATAGAAGAGAGAAACAATTGTCACAATTGTCACCACCCCAGTGTCCACCCTCTCTTCCAGCTGCTCCTGTGCTCCCACACTGCTGGAACACATCTTCCACAGGCAAGAGTTAACTCAACCCACCAGAATATCTCCATTTCTATCTCCTGGCTCGGATTATTTTATAGAAATACATTTGGGTTGACCCCAAGATCAGAACTTTTTCCATTTCTCCAGGAACACGACGTACACAACTCTACCAATACCTGGATAAACATAGCCACAGCATAAGGAGAAGAAAAGGATACCTGGACTTTCAGAGGAATCTCTTATCCCAAAGCCCCAAACTCATTAGGAGAGAAGAAATTTCATGCAGCAAGCACACCAACAGTTTATATTTTTGCCTCATGACACTTTATCATCACATAATAAAGTGTCTTCTTTTAGCCATGACATGATGCCATTGTTTAAAACTAAATTCTCCCCGAAGAAAATAACATAAACTTCTCTAAACTGTGTTACTCCTTATTTAAAAATTCTTGGCACAAAGCTCCATAACTGGCAAATCTTGATTATTTTAAACTCTCTTGCAGGGCAGATGCTGCCATGGGAGCAGAGAGGAGACTCCAGCAGACTCTGCTCTGGATCCAGGCTCCAACCGGTGGCAGAGAAATTATCTTGGAACTGGGAAGGCTGAGAAAATTCAAAATGAATTTCCATAGAGAAGGAATTTCATCCCAGCTCCATCCCTGCCTGCTCCAGGCCGCCTCTGTTGTTGTCACTCCACTTCCTCCAAGTAGTTCTTTCAAAGTGATGCTGCTAATTAGCACAACTAATTGTCCAATTCATTGATAAAAGCATCAGGAAGGTATTGAATAATCCCTGGGCACAGGGCTCCTAAAGCAGAATTCAAGTTTCTGGAATTCTGATTCTATTCTTGCTAAGGTTAATAGATGGTTTCCCACTGAGTTTAATATAATTCACATTGGATCACTCCTGAGTCTATATTTATATAAAAATGCCCTACTATTTCAATCTGTTTGATCATTTTAAAAAGACCCATCTTATTTATTCAGAAATAGAGCTCAAAATTCTATAAAAATTTAGCCTAGGATTGAATGAGTTTTCACAAAGCTTCAAGAGATTTTATAAAGTCTGGTTTTAAGAGTTTTTTTAAAGTAAATGGTACTAAATAATCAAATATTACTCTGATTCTTAGAAATATGTATCACAACAGCACTAAGGCCAAAGAGAAATGTTAAATGTTATTAATGACAAATGTACCAAATGTCACTGGGGAGAAGCACAGTAAAAACAAGGATTTAAAGGTGTCAGGGTGTTTGACAGCAAATTGACAGCAGGAATAACTAAATTCCAGATTTTTAAATTTAAAGACACAAGCATAAATTGAAGGATTTTCCCATCAGCAGAGCACACAGAGGAAAAGGATCTGAGAACAAGACTTTTAGCAGCAGTCAACAGAAAACTTGGTTAAACCTCAATTTGCTTTTTTATTACATGATTTTATATGAAGTTTTCTCTATGACCAAAAAAACCCCTTTTGAGCCAAAGAAACTTCTAATATACAAAAAGTTGAACAATGTTAATTGCTTTGCTTAAGTTAGCTTAAGAATTAAATAATATTTAATAATTTAATAATTAAAATCTAAGTGTAACAACAACAGTCTTACAATTTTGTATGGCTCTAAGAACAGTGAATTCCAAAACGTCAATTTAATGACTGAATTTTTCCTCCCTCACAGAAACCACAATTAAAGTGTCCCAGTTCCTTCATTCTCTGCCTGTTTTTGCACTTTCTGGCTTCAGGCATAATAAAAGATGAAGTTTCTGACCCCTGAAGCTTTTGTTTCCTCTCCTGTACTTGCAAACTTCCCTAATTCAAAGGTCTGGCAGGAAGGAGTTAATGGGAGCTTCCAGATGAGAGACTCCATCCCCCAAAGAGAGTCTGAGACATCTGTTCAGGGAGAAAAACTTGAAATTCCTCCTGAACTATGTGAGATTGGAATAGATGGACAATCAGACTTGAAATTCCTCCTGAACTACGAGAGATTGGAATAGATGGACAATCAGATCCCCCGGAAACACTGGGAGAGGAGGAGATTCCTACTCCGAGTGCCCCGGCACCGATGGTGAGCCAAGAGTGAGGATCCTTCAGCCTCTTGCAAAGTTGAGTTCAGTCCGACAGCTCGGAGAGAATTCCTCCTAAATTTTGGGAAGCAGCCTTGGTGTGATGCATAACAAGCTGGACATGCCAGGTCCAGGTAGTTGGATGTGACCTGCCAGGACCCTGAGGGGCAGGAACGCCAGGTGTGGCACTAGGAATGTCACCAACTCTTGGGATCTGTATTGGGATCTGTCTGCCAGGACCTTGAGGGGCAGGAACACCAGGTATGGCACTGGGAATGTCACCAACTCTTGGGATCCACATTGGGATCTGTCTGCCAGGAGCTTGAGGGGCAGGAACGCCAGGTGTGGCACTGGGAACGTCACCAACTATTGGGATCCGTATTGGGATCTGTCTGCCAGGACCCTGAGGGGCAGGAACGCCAGGTGTGGCACTGGGAACGTCACCAACTATTGGGATCTGCATTGGGATCTGTCTGCCAGGACCTTGAGGGGCAGGAACGCCAGGTATGGCACTGGGAATGTCACCAACTCTTGGGATCCACATTGGGATCTGTCTGCCAGGACCTTGAGGGGCAGGAACGCCAGGTACAGCACTGGGAATGTCACCAACTCTTGGGATCCATATTGGGATCTGCATTGGGATCTGTCTTCCTCAGTAGGAAGACAGGAACTCCAATGTCTGGACATGTGCTTCACCCAGAAATTTCTTCCTTACCTCACAACCCCTGTGAGCTGCTGCTCCTTCAATCAGCCTCTCTCAGTATTTTTGGGCTCTGTTTTTTTGAGTTGATCCAAACCAAGCCCAATTTAAAGGATCTGAATGGTCCCACCACCTTCAAAAAGCTCAAGGTTGAAATTAATTCCACACACAAAGCACTTGGATTTTAAAAGTGCCTTTCAAGGGATGGCAGCACTACGCCAGGGGAGAAAACTTCAATCTGCTTTTTCGGAATGTGTGAATGTGCAAACGTGGCAACCAAACCTAAACAAAACCGGGACCTAAAATAACCTCAAATTGGAATTCTGCTTTTGCCCTCTCTTTGGATGAACCTGATCAACAACTGTGAGGAACAGGACCTTCATTTGAGCAACCGAAGTCTTAGAGGATGCCAGCAAAACATGGTTTTGAACATAAAGATAAAATGAAGCCATTCTGCAAATGGCACCAGAGCATAGAAAATGCCTATTTTAGCTCCTGCTCGATTGCAAAGAACAGATGGAAACATTTTGGCCAACAGAAATTATTCCTTAATAATTCAATAATTTCTCCCTAATATCAAGACAGCCTGAAAACCAGTAAGAGCATCTTTAATCTTCCATGAACCAAGATCTGTGCACCTTTAACATCATCAGTGATAAGATTTTACATCAGTTGAGTTTCCTGCTCCGTGGCATCATCCACAGCTTTTAGCAGCCTCATAATATATAAGTTATATAATATATACCCTCGATATTCTGCATTAACAGCTTCAAATAACAGTGCCCAGATCTTTCCTCAACTCAAGTCCTTGCAGGTAACAGTTAACTGGTACTAAGGGGAAGGACTGAATTAGTAAATCTTAAGTAGGGTTACAAAGAGTCAACACAAGGCAGATCCAGGCTGCTGAATTATTTATTTTTTGAACTATAAACATGTCCTCAGTTAAAACACCAGAATTAAGAATCGACTCGTGCAGGTAGATCCTCATTTTGCATAGCAGGGCTTCACTACAAAGCGGTGTAAATTTACTCAAGGTAAGAATTTATCCTAAAACAGGGAAATGTGGTAAATGGACACACCAAATAATTTGGCTGTAAGTGCTGCAGGTCAGCCCAGCTGAGCACATGATGGTGAACACAGGAGGGTAAAAAAAGTTTGTACCTCAGCACCTTCAAGTATTTTAGGTAGCAGATAAAAATGAGCAGCTCAAACCAAGGTTTTTCCCTAATAGACATTTGGTTTATTTGTCCAAAGAAACGTTAAATACAGAAAATATAAATTTGCCTGCACAGAACCCCTACTGTATTCTCACACTCCTCAAATTACCATCAAGGGCTATTGTCACACCTATTTACCAAAATATTTTATATCAGTGTTTCTCCCCATTTGCTGTAACCACATCGTTTTGTGGCAGAATTAATGTGACAGCACAAACACCCCTTCTGCTTTATTAATTTCATTAATTGTCTCGGTCCAAACCCCAAACCCACAACAAGCTCTAAATTTGTTGCAACCACACCCTGAATGGCAGCCTGGGCTTTGCAAAAAAAAGTCTAAAAGCTGAAAATAAAAACATTTAGGAAGGAATTGCTGGCTGGGAGGGTGGGGAGGCCCTGGCACAGGGTGCCCAGAGGAGCTGTGGGTGCCCCTGGATCCCTGGAAGTGCCCAAGGCCAGGCTGGATGGGGCTTGGAGCACCCTGGGATAGTGGAAATGTCCCTGCCCATGGCAAAGATGCCACTGGATGGGCTTTAAGATCCTCCCAACCCAAACTGCTCCGTGATGCCATGAATTTCTGTACAATTCTTTACAATTTCTGTACCTCTGGATAAATTCTGCCAATAAGTTTGATAAAAATCCATTTTTGTAGCGCATTTTCCAGCTGCTCTTTCTGAATACAGAAGACATAAAACCAACAAAAAGGATCAGAAGCTCGTTTTAAGCTTTACTTCGGCCCTGGTGTGCGATCAGCAACAGAAGATGACTCGGGAAAGGCCATGGATGTAACCAGGGGTGTGGAGTCATCCCGAGGAACAGATCCAACACACCTTCAGAGTAATGATTTTCTCTGCCCAAAATGATTGCAGACTCAGGCAGGGACTTGAGAGATGATTTTGGAGAAGCTGAGCCAAACCGAAAAGTCTCTTCACGCAGAATTGAAAATTGTTTTTAAAATTTCCCACTCTTCAAGAGTAACACTCTAAAAAAACTTAATCCATGAAGCTTTTTGGAACACCAGCAAGATAATTTAACACGTTGTGCCGCTCTGAAGTTAAGGTCACACATTCTGCCATCATGTTGTGCATGAATTTTGATTTCCCTCAGCATTATGGTATTTGACATTCACGGAATCATCTCAGGTTAAGGCAAATGGTGAAATGTTGCACCAGGTTGTATTTTAATAACTGGAATTGAGGATTTCAGGTATTTTGTACTACTGCAAAGGCACCATGTGTACATTTACATGCAGTGACTGTTGTATCCAAGGAAAAGCCATTCAGTGATTTACAGCCTCAGCACTCAAGCACAATTATCAGCTTTGAAACCCATCAATTTGATTTTTTTCCCTTTCTTTCTTGCTTTTAGCTGGCACTAGCACAAGGAGTTCTGGCATAGATTGTTTTCAGTTTGTACACATTTCAAACCAGTGTTGATTTCCTGGGACAGATGATTTCGAGTTGCCACGTTCCCTTTAACTGAGCAGGATTTGCAATAGTACAAGATTTCTTGTATTTTTAACTGTTGGGCTGCCAGCACCCACAGCAAGGCTCATTTTCTCCTTCCACTAAACACTAAAGTGACTTTTTCTCTCTCAAACCACTGAAAAGTCTAATGTGTCTCCTCTCCTCTCCTCTCTATCCCTGTTGGATTTAATAGAGTGCCAGGGATAGAACATAACTCTAGGCTTAGTTTTTGTGTTTGGAAGGGACAAAAAGGAACAGGCATCCCATTTATTTTTGGTAGCTTTTGGTGTAACAGCAATGCAATTTAACATATTTTTCTGGTTTTTACACAAAAAGTGATCTTGCTGCTCAGGTGCATTCCAGGAGATACCACAGAGCTTTCTGGAATGTTAATTGTGAAGTTATCAGCTACTTAATTTCTTTCTGGAAGTGTTCTCTGGAATACTGCAAATCCTGGTGTTTTTAACCACCTAATGAGTACGAGTTTTCCCAGACTCATTCCCTCAGGGATGACTCCTCCTGGATAAACTCCTGTTAGGAGGAGCCTTGGCATCTTCCCTGGGAGGGTGGGGAGGCCCTGGCACAGGGTGCCCAGAGAAGCTGTGGGTGCCCCTGGATCCCTGGAAGTGTCCAAGCCCAGGTTGGATGGGACTTGGAGCATCCTGGGATGGTGGAAGTGTCCCTGCCATGGCAGGGATGGAATGGGATCAGCTTTAATGTCCCTTCCAACCCAAACCATTCCATGATAATGTGGGATGGGAAGCATTGGGAATCTCTGCCCACACCCTGGCAGTGCCCATGGTGAAAGCACTCATCGGTGTCCTGCTCCCAAAAATCCCAACAGCACTTCCCACTGAAGGGAAACCTTCTCCTGGGGAGCCACCAGGCACCAGCACAGCTCTGGGTAATCCTGAGGGAATCAAGAGACACGAGGAAAGCTCTGCTCCCACCTCCCAAATCCCTAAAGCTGTTTTTGGACTGCTTCTCACGCACCATTGAAACAACAACAGATGAAGAGACAGTTTGATTCCTGCAAAGGACTGGCCAAAGGCCTTCAATCTCCTACTCCTGTCAAAATCCATCCAGAGGTACCATATGTGAAACGCACTGAAAGCTGTTAAAAAATTAAATCACCCTAATTAGGCAGCCAGCATTAGGTGCTCAGGAAATGTCAAAGGGAAAAAGCATCCAGGCCCTGGAGATCACCAACATTTGCATTTGAAACCACACCGAGACCACGCCTTTGAGTGAAAAGGAGAGAAAATGCAAGTTTTTCTAATGTTCAAAGGGTGTCTTGAAGGTGTCACACATTTTCAGCTATTTTAGTGCATTTTCTTTAGAAGCACAGATCAGGTTTGCGGGTTTATTGTACTATTTTGCTTTCTAGTCTTGAAAGTATCAACTCAGCGTTCTGAGCTTTGAGCTTTCAGAAATATTCTGTGTTTTCTCCTACTGTCAGGCCTCGAGCTGCTGTGGACAAGGACAAGCTCAAGATCCATCTGGACAAATCCAGATGTGCCACAGGTTGCCCCACCACTCACTTTTTTTTAGCCAAACCCTGAATTAAATAATTTATTAAACTTAAATCCTCAAGTTGCAGATATTATGGCAAAATCTACTGATAGAAGAATTTGTATTTATTTTCTCTAGATCTTCACAAGAAAACCTCATCAGAAACATGTTCAATAATCCAAAACCTTTTTTTTTAACCTTTTATTGGAGCTATAGAATCATGGAAATGAACAACAGGGATGGCTTCAGCATTGACAGTGTTTCAGATGAGTTCAAGGACAAGTAAGAAGAAATTTAACTGGATTGGAATCTCTGTCCTAGAGCTCATCTTGCAAAACCTGACACAGAGTTACCTAAATGTCTGAAAAGCAGAAGAAGGCTCAGGTATTTGGAGTGAGAGGCCTATGCAGAATGCAGGAATGGAACACTGAAATCCAGGAATGGAACACTGAAATCCAGTCATTACAGAGCTGTGGTTGTGATTCTGTGATTTGGCCATGTAACTGAAATGCTTTTTCAGCTCTGCCATCAATTCCCACAGAGTCAGGACTCCAGGATCCAGCAATTGCAGCGGGACAATTCTCAATCTGTCTGCTTTAAAATCACCTTTTTAGCATCACTAAATCACCACATTTAGTTCACAGCTAGAACATAGTTCAATCCTAGATTCATGTTTTATAAATTTATATTTCCACCTAAACAAATAATTCACTGTAGTGTCAGTCCAGCAGATCTTTTGTATGTTGTGGTCAGGGTTTTTTCCCTCCCTTTTCAGTGAACACATCCCATTATTGTAAATATTCTATGAACTTGAATCTAAGCCAAAATTTAAGCACAGCCCTGCTATTCCAACAAGTCAGGAAGGGTCTGTAATCCTTGCAACCTCTCCTTGCCTCCCTTTCCTTCATCCCACTTTTCAAGTTCACTTCCCAGCCTGAGGGGCTAAACTGGTTTCAGCTTCTTACATACTTACTTCTGGATTTAGGGATTGATCACAGAGGAGGAAGTCAGACCCTTCTTTGCTTCCAGCCAGCAATGTAATCCCCCTGACCTCAACCCAAAAATCACTTATGGTTTTAGCTCTTCCTCCAGAATTTCTCCATAATGGGAGAGGAGAGACTGTGCTGGAATTCTGTCAGTCCACACCTGGAGTGCAGGCTCTGAATGCACAGCAATCCTGGTTTTTCTCCCTCAGAATTTGGTGTTTAACTATTTATTTGTTTAACTATTTAAGAAATGTTTCAGCCTCTAAAAAAAATCTCTATTTAAAATCTACCATATTGAGTCTATCAGCAATTTAGGGGATAAAAATCCAAGGCACATCAGGAGTGCAGCTACAAACGTAGCACTTTATAGATCAAATTTATGCCACAGAGCCATAGCAGGAGGACACTGGGCTGTGCCCCTCAGCTCCCTGGTTGGGAGATCATTTCCACACAAATTCCTTGCACAAACTTCTCCCAATTGCCATCATTTTTCCTTTTTGCAACTGATGCAAGAAAAGGCTGAAGCATGAGTGCAGCTGAGGGAGGTGCAGGAAGAATAATGGATTTCAACAACGACAAGCAAAAATACATCAAGGAATGATTTAATGTGTATAAAACAGAGAAAATATCTCAGTCCAGATCATGGAATGGTTAAAGATGGAAAAGATCTCTAAGCTGATGAAGATGAGAGGTAGAAGAGCAGTAATCTTATATAAAATGCAATTTGTTACTATTATAGGTAATTAATATGGAAACCATTTTCTAGGTGCTGTGGTGAGCTCACTGTGAGTCCCAGGCTCTGAAACAGGATCAGGGAGCTGTGATCCAGGGGCTGTGAAAGGTGATAGTCCTGGAGCTGCAGGAAGGCTGGGAACAGAACCTGTGCTGTCTTCTGCCCTTTGGCTTTTTACATCCACACAATCCCAAAGGGATGGGCTTGGAAACTCATCCCATCCCAGCCCTGCCATGGCAGGGACACCTTCCACTATCCCAGAGTGCTCCAAGTCCTGCCCTGGGCTTGGGCACTGCCAGGGATCCAGGGGCAGCCATGGAATAACCTGTGCCAGGGCCTCCCCACCCTCCCAGCCAGGAATTCCTTCCCAATATCCATCTAACCCTGGGGAAGCCATTCCCTGTGTCCTGTCCCTCCATCCCTTGTCCCAAGTCCCTCTCCAGCCCTTTTAGGAACTGGAAAGTCACCCCAGAGCCCTTCCTTACTCTCCTTTAGATGCCTAGAAAAGAAGAAGGACCTGTCTGGGGCAGGAAATCCAATCCTGTCGGGAGCAGCTCCGGAGATGTCAGACACAACCACACAACCCATGTCCAGTGAGAGCCCCGCTCCCATCCTCGCTCCAGGACAGCTTTCCCAACAAATATTCCCAGTTTGAAAGCATTTTATCATGGATCAGCCACACTCCCCTCTTCACAAACCACTCAGATAGAACTTTGGGCATTAAACACGGGCTCTCAGAGTCTGTTTTCCCAAGGAACAGGTGTGTGATTCCCATCTCCTGCTCCAGTCCCATCAGCGTGTCCTATCCCTGTCCCTGCAGCTGCAGCCAGCCTGGTCCTTCATAATTATAACCCATCTTTAACTGGAATTTGAGCTGCACATTCCTGCAGCCCAAATCAAAACTATTCATGGAGAATGTGTAATTTTGTATTTTAAATATGTTTAGATGGGACCATGGTGATAATCTGAGGGCATCGGCCCTCCTGCAGAAACATCTGTGTCAAAGCAGGGCCTTGGCCCCTCCTGTGGGGCTATTTTTAAAGGCTTGAAATATATTTTAGATTTTAGATCATCAGGGAAATGCAATTTAAGACAAATCAGAAAAATCGGTTTTATATATGGACTAGTTCATAAGCATAATTTCCACTGAAAAGGCATTAAAAAGAAGGCTTTTAAGTGCTAAGAAAGAGAAAAATCAACTGAATTATGGAAACACATTTGGTAGGAACCCCCAAATTTTATACCCTCGTGCTCAGGAAGGTGCCTGCCTCGCTTTTAAATCCTCACAATCCTTTCCAAGAGGAGACACTGTAGAAGAGCTGGATTTTCCAGGATTGCAGGGATGCAGACCAGGGCTACCCACAGCCTTAATAATATTCCCGATAAATGGCAAAATCAGCCAAATATTGATTATGTGGCTTTATTTTTTTCAAGTAGCATCACCTAAATCAGGGATTTACTAACCTGCTTCACTGCAGGATACAGGTTGTGCAGTTTCCTCACAGGAGTGAATTTGCAGTGAGTTTAAAGTGCCCTTTGCAGGAACAAAGTTCCCAAGAACTGTTTTCCAAGGATCACAATCAATGGAATAAATATTAACCCGATCAAAGCACGAGCATATAATTCTGCTACAACACTCAGAGGCAATTTACTCAGCTTTCTGCACTTTAAATGGTATTATAAGGTATTAAATGATATTTATAAGGTAGAATCATAGCAGGAATGGTGTAAAGAAGCCCAGCTGAAGCCTGTGTGTGATGGGTATATATTGAATTTTATAATCTGAGAATACAATATCAACTGTAAGCGACTCCATGAGAACTTCATGGAGCACAAAGAGGATCCTCCAGTCGGAACACCCACGTGTCAGACTGTTCCTGAGTGCCATTGTGCCTCCTGTCACCTGCTCGTTTGCCTACAGGATCTGTCCCCTGCAAATGTCACTTGCTGCCACTCAAATCCTGAAATTGTGCTGCAGGTAAAAGAAAACTTAAGGAAATTTTAACAAAAAAAAGGCCTGAACCTATATATTATATATATATAATATAGATATATGAACCTAAATAATATATATATTACAAATATATTATATATTACAATGGCAAAGGTATAAAACTTCCAAACAAAAACGAGCAGCATAAAAAAAATGCTGTTGGAATTATCTAGGGGAGGTTAAATACACATTTTAATACCCACAATATATGAGATTTTCCTCTGTTGCCTTTTATTGAAGGGGCACCTGTGGCCAGGTTTCCTTCTCCATTTGCTGTTCCCTTGTTGGGACAGGAATGAAACAAAAATTCACTCCTGGAGCTACTTCCTCATGAACTATTTATTATCAAATCCCACACAAGATTCACCAGTGAACGCTCCCATTTATGTGGCATAGAAACAAGAGCATTTTTTTTTCTAACATCTAAATGAGCACCTCAAATAGATGGAAAATTCACACTGGGATCTGTGGCCTAAACAGTTTTAGTTCCTGGATTGAGGACTGATGAAAAAAGAGGAAATATTTTAATTTTTGTTGAGTTTTTAAATAGAAATTTAAGTTCACCTTCCCTTTTCCTAAACACAGCTGCTTTTGCCCCCACTCTCAGAAGGGCACCAATAAACTGAGGGTGGACTCGGGTTGGGTTTATGGTCGGACTCCATGACCCTAAAGGTCTTTTCCAGCCTAAAAGATTCCATGATTCTGTGAGGAAACCTCAAAGAAATGTGATGAATCCTTTGAAGTGATCCCAACTCAGTTTGGGAGGCTGAGCCAAAGGCAGCTGTGGCAGTTCCTGACCCACCTCAGTGAGGATCTTCACCTCTCAGCAACATTTTTCAGGAATGTGGTAAAAAATGAAAAATACCCCTTTTTGTGTTCAGCTCTGCAGCATGACCACAGGTTTGGAGAAGAGGAGAAGCTCTTTTCTTCAGAAACTTGCTGTGTTTGATTTTAAAAGCATCCCTGGTTTTAATTTTCAAGCATTTCCCTGGACTGGGATCCTTCTAGGAGAAGGCCAGTTGAGAATCTCAGAAATTATAATGCCTTCCTTAAGCATTTCAATACATTCTTCACTGTGATAGTGGCCCTCCAAGGATGGGAATGGGTAGCAAGGGGAAAAGGAAACAAAATTGAAGAGCAAAATGAAAAAAAGAATCCCTTCACAACCTTTCAGGGCACCTACATGTAAAAAACCCCATTTTTTTAAGGTTTTCATTAACAGCTACATTTTAAATTTTCTGCCCTTGAGCTTCCTTTTTTTTCCAGAAGGAATTATTAAAACAAAAATCAAAGATCTGGGTTTCAACAGAAAAGAATAATTTGGTTTATCTTAAGTACTACTCTATACATTCTTCTTTTAAATATTATTTATAATTAATAAATAATGACAGGAGCTCTCATCTGTTATTTTAAACCAGCAGCACTTTCAGCAAAAAGATGTGGCTTTTACTTCACAGAAATTTCTTGTGATATTACAGGAAAACCTAAGGATGGAGATCTGCAACATTTTCTAATAGCACAGGCTGAAATAATCAAAACCCTCAACATTTTCTGGAGATATCCCAAGAACCTCAAAACTTTCTGGAGGTATCCAGGTTCCTGGGGCTGTAGGAAGCCAATCTTTAGCTTTGCTAAGAAAAATTAACTATTAAAAAAATTAACTGTAAAGATTTTGCTATTTTGTTAACAATTTTAAAGCAAGAGGCACCACAGGATCAAAAAGTTTTGCATTACTTAAACATTTAACTTCGAAATTACAACTAAATCCCTGAGCTTGATTAATTTGGTTACAATAAAAGAAGTGTTGGGAACATTTCCTTTTGTTCAGGGTGCCCGCTGCTCCAATTTTTCAAAATGAAAAGCCTTTGTAGTGGGCGAGTTTTATTTACAATATCTGTGTAAGGAAAAACTCAAAACGTCAGCCCATAATTCAAGTTCAGAAGGAGCAGCTGGAAGAGAAATGGGGATCATGGAAAACAAACTTCTTGCTCTGTGCAAAAACTTGGCAGAAGTGGTACAAAAATTTCTGCTCAGGCAGGGAACAACTTATCAAATCTATTACATTTAAAATGTACTTTGAATATTTGGCTCTAAAATGCACCTAAAAGTTGTGATATTGAAGAGCAACGTTAGGAAAATGTCTTTTTTTTTTTTTTTTTAACCCAAATCCTTTAAATAATTTCTGTAGGAAAAAAAATTCAAATGAAGTAGGTCTCCTTTTATTAAATTTAAGAAGGTAGAATTCATTTATACCTCGCTTTCGAGAGAGTACCTTGGGATTTCACACAACTCCAAGCCTTTCATATGGAAAGAAGACAAAATGAGACAGAAAATTGATTGTTCTCAGAAAAACATCAGGGCTGCAGAAAAGGCAAGCAGGCTCCTTGCTTTTAATGACAATTCAGGAAAAACAGGAGGAGGAGAAAATTGATGGAACACAACCCCTGCTCCTCGTCTGCCTTGGGATAACCCCGACCCAAACTTGGGAATGACAGAATTGGGAGCCAGGCCATGCAGGGAGCAGGGGGAACACAACCCCACTCCTCATCCACCTTCGGATAATCCCAATCCAAACCTTGGGAATGACACATTTGGGAGCCAGGCCATGCAGAGAGCAGGGTGAACACAACCCTGATCCTCATCTGCCTTGGGATAACCCCAACCCAAATTTGGGAATAACACATTTGGGAGCCAGGCCATGCAGAGAGCAGGTGAACACAATCCCACTCCTCATCCACCTTAGGATAATCCCAATCCAAACCTTGGGAATGGCACAGCTGGGAATGACACAGG
This sequence comes from Pachycephala philippinensis, assembly GCA_013397055.1. NCBI lineage: Eukaryota > Metazoa > Chordata > Aves > Passeriformes > Pachycephala > Pachycephala philippinensis. Next base: position 86,698 of record VWZT01009529.1, read on the forward strand.
CCATGCAGGGAGCAGGGTGAACACAACCCCATTCCTCGTCTGCCTTGGGATAATCCCAATCCAAACCTTGGGAATGACACAGTTGGGAGCCAGGCCATGCAGAGAGCAGGTGAACACAATCCCACTCCTCATCCACCTTAGGATAATCCCAATCCAAACCTTGGGAATGACACAGTTGGGAGCCAGGCCATGCAGAGAGCAGGGTGTGAGCAGAGCCAGGGCTCCATGTGCCACGGGCTACACAAGAATTAAACATCCCCATCAACTCTGGGCTTTGGACAGTGCTATATCACAGTCTGGCATTCCATGGGTCAGGAATTCCTCAGAGACAACAAGGCCTGGAGCTGGGGGTGGCACAGGGCACTGGATGTGGCTGTCAGTTATTGCACTGATAGAATTTCCCATGTTTAAAAAGATCACCAGATGCAAACCCCACTCATCCCCCCAAGTGTGCAGAGCCAGGTTTCCCTGCTATTCATGCTGGATTTGCCCCCAACACAAGGAAAACGTGGAGCTGCTGGAGAGTCTGGAGGAGGCCTTGGAGCTGCTCCAAGGCTGGAGCCCCTCTGGAGCCAGGCTGGGAGGGCTGGGAATGTTCCCCTGGAGAAGGAAAGGCTCCAGGGAGAGCTCAGAGCTCCTTCCAGGGCCTAAAGGGGCTCCAGGAGAGCTGGAGAGGGACTGGGGACAAGGGATGGAGGGACAGGACACAGGGAATGGCTTCCCACTGCCAGAGGGCAGGGATGGATGGGATATTGGGCAGGAATTCCTGGCTTTGAGGGTGGTGAGGGGCTGGGATGGAATTCCCAGAGAAGCTGTGGCTGCCCTTGGATCCATGGAAGTGTCCAAGGCCAGGTTGGACAGGGCTTGGAGCACTCTGGGATAGTGGAAGGTGTCCCTGCCATGGAACTGGATGAATTTTAATGTCCCTTCCGACCCAAACCAGTGTGGGATTCTCCAAAACCTGTTGTTAAAAGGGGCAATAAAGCACAAAGGCAAATTGTGAATTCCATCTGCAGGGAAAGGCCTGGACATCAGTGAGGAAGGAAGGATTGAACAATTAAAGCCAGCGGATTGCTGGTTAAATTCCATCTATTTAATGGAAGGGTTTCCTATGGAGGAAAATAGCATGTTATCCTATAATTAAAGATAATGCAGAAGGTCTGAGTGGGTGAGGCAGGGTCAGGAAGGTTTGGGAGTATTGGACTCCACAGGAATGTGGATTCCATCCAGAAAGCCCCTGCTTTTAAAAATAGATCAAATGGGAGAGCAGCAGTGGCTGCAGTACCTGGGCAGCTGGGAGCACTTCAGTGGGGGGAAAAAAGAGTACAAAATACAAGTTAAGATGCTGAGAACGAGAACTAAAGGTTTTCTTGGATTTCACTGAGGCATTCTGAGGTTTATCCACACGTACATATTAAAACTTTCAGGAAATAACCAGTACAACATGAACCTTACAGAGAAAACTACTTTCCCTGCCCTAGTTTTTCACGGATAAAAAAATGTTTTTTCGGAACCCAAACACAGACTTTGATAATTATTCCCCCAAAACATTTGGTTTCCCTTTACCAACTGGTGTCGATTCCCATTTTAGAACAAATAAAAACATATGCAAAGGTCTATCCTGGAAGGGAAGAGTGACAACAAAACAAACCCAACCCCTCAATAAGGCAGAGGTATAAATAACCTCTCTCAGCTCTGTTTGTCTTTTAAATGTAAAAATCTTCCTTCTGAGGGTCAAAAAAATCCCCAAACTAAGGCAAAATGGAAAGGGAAGAGAACTGCTTTAATTTTTTTCTTCATTTTCAAGGATTCCATAAATGAGATACTTAATTTATCTGGGCTAACAAAGCACTTCCAAGAATTCTCTATCGATGCTGCTTGAAATTAGAGATTATGTATATTTATATATTAAATATGTATTATAAACCTATGTACTATAAAGATTTGCAGAATGAGCCCTTTCCCAGCACATCCAGACATGAGTAAAAGAAGAAAATTAATTACAAACACTGAATGAACTTTGTGTTTAAATCCATTTTAACTGTGCTGCATCAGAGCATCACCTGGGCCTTGGCACCCTAAAAGAGTGGAGGTTGTATTCCTCAAATTCCCAGCTCCCAAGAGCCATCCAAAGTTCAGAATGGAGAATTAAGGAGCTTATGCATGAATTTATCCATGCCCTTATTCAAAAGCATTTTACAGGCTTCACTTTGAAAAGCCTCAGCTCGAGTTGGTGCCTCCAGAAGTTCAAAACTGAAGCTGTAGCCTCATTTTGGACCTCTGTGCTAAAGCAAAGAAAAGCAAATATGTAAATTCCCAGTGAATTCAAGTGGCCCATTAGGAGCTCAATTATATTCTGAAATGATGTCTTAATTGGTTTGCTCATAGATGAGCTGTACCGCTAACCAAAAATCTGCTGCCATAATCAGCACTAAATTTCAGATATTGCCACACATTAAATTAACAGCAGATAATGAGTGGGAAAATTAGCTCTATTTCCATAACAGAAAAAAAAAATGGTCCCATATTACCTACAGAGTTATACAGAGTTGGTTTCAAAATAGGAAAAAATGATACATAAACAAAACTCTCCTGAATATCCTCATGTTTCTTTGGATCAGAAGGCCACATATTGATGATAAATAAAACAAGCAGAGAAAATAAATGGCACGGGACACATCAGATTTGTGCTTTCAATATTTAATTTAAAGAAATCACATTTCTAAAATTCTATAGAAATCTTCAAGAGATTTACCACTGTTTTACCCTTTTTTCAGCCAATTTTTGTCTTTTTTAAACATAAGCCCTATCCTCAATTACCCTTCAGATTTTAAGGTAGTGCTGGTTCTCATCAGTACCACAGAAATATTGTAACTGATCTGCAGGTGAGCAAACTCATGAGAAAAGAAAACTCATGAGAAAAGAAGAATAAAGAAGAATAAAGAAAAACATTAAATGCAGGAAAAAAAGAGAAGCTAAGGAAGGACTCATTCTTGTAACTAAAAGGAGAAGAAAAAACTGAGCTCTTTCCATGGAGATTATTTTTCACTTTAGAATAAATAAACATTAAAAAAGAGGTTAAAAGTTGGCAGAGTGGTCAGGCTCCCAAACTTCAGCTGCTGCTTGATTTTGGAGGTCAAAAACAAATTTATTACTTCTAGACAAATGCATAATGTGGATTATTTGAGTTACCTTTGCTGTCTGAAGGAAACAGATTTCAGAGATCTTGTCTGTAAATGAGATAATCTTCAACAGTGCTGCCTCCAGCGACCACCATCGTCAGCAAGGATCTGCAGAACAACAGCAGAGCAGAAAATCAGCCAGGAGAGCTAAATACTGATTTATTTATTTATTAAAAAGGCACAATTTTGTGCAACACATGAGTTTAGGAGCTGCTGTTAAAAATAAACAATCAAGCACCAGAGCCACTACATGGGAAGGGATTTATCTGATTGAGGAATATCATAATTGCTCTGAATTAGTATATTTAAAAATACACCTAACTTGGGGAATTCTCTGTTATACCAAAATAACAACAGCAAGGATCCCATGAGTTAAAATCTAAATTAAATAAAATTACAAATTATTATTAAAATGTGACATATTATAAGCACTAATAGATTATGAAAAGTTAAACCACCTCCCTAGACTGAAATTAAAGGTAGCTTTAAGACAAGGTCACTATAAATGCCAGTTGTGCTTTTAAAAAATAAAATTATTCAACAATATAACCACAGAGCATCAGCAGCAACAGTGCTGCTTTCACATCTCAGCCCTGTAACTATGGAAAGGTGAATACAAAAAATTAAATCAGTGGAAAACTCATCAGGTCCTAAAGTTTTTGTCTTGTAAGCAATTTTTCTTTTTTACTCAGTCAATTCCATTTGGTTTAGACTTTCTCAGACCATGGAGGAATCCAACTCTGAGCAAAGGAAAACCTCCCTGAGAAAAAACACCTTTCAAACCAACTTCTCCCACAAACCAGCAAGTTATGGAATAGCTACATGGACACTCTGCTCTTCTAGAGCTCCCAAAAATGTGAAATCCTTGTAGAGGACACAACTCACATCAGTCCCTGAACTAAAATTGTCCATGATTATGTTCCCTCTCTTTCTCACACAAACCCAAAAAAGCAATTGGCTGTCCCTGCACTTCCACACCTGCCCAGCTGAGAACTGATGGATCCACGGGGGGAAAACATTCCTGACACAAAAGGAGCTGATGCCTAAAGAGGCCAACCCAGAAACAGAGACTGGGCAGGAGGAAGGGAATAAAGGTGGATATTTATTTGGAAGGCCTTCAGAGGCACACCCTGGGCAGGCCAAAGGCTGCACCCAAGATGGACCCCGAGTCACGAGTTCTTCACACTTTTATAGCTTTGCTCCATTTGCACCTCAACCCAATTGCACCAATTAAACTTTAGCTAATGATGGAATTTCCCCTCAGCTTGCCCCCTTCTCAAGATGCTGGGTTACACATTTTGGGCCTAGGCCGGGCTGGGTGTCCTTGGAGAGCAGCCTGGAGAGGCTTTGTTCTGTCTGTCTCAGCATGAGAGAGCAGCAGCTCCCAGGCTGCAGGACACTGCAGAGTTACACACTGGGAATGCAGGATTGGAAACATATAAAAGTTAAAACCTAAGGTATCAGAGCCAGTAAAGTCCCAAAAAGCTGCTGTGCAGGCGCTGGGAGCGACGCTGCTGGTGGTGAATTTCCAGATATGGGTCAAGACGGGGTTGAGGGGCAGGAGAGGAACGGAAAAAAGTGGTTTTTGTAATTGAAGGCTCAAGGAATAGCTGGAAATCACAGAAATTTCTGTGAAACAAGAGGTGAGAAAGATCTGGTGAGGAGCTCAACATCACTGAACAACGCAATCCAAGACACCCAATGTTGGTGCACTGAGGTTTGAGGAACGCCTGGAGGTGGCACTCGGGGCTCTGGTGACAAGGTGGGGATGGGGCACAGCTTGGGCTCCATGACCTTAGAGGGCTTTTCCAACCCCAGTAACACCAAACCCAAACCAATCACCTTCAAATTCACACCTTGTACAGCCAAAACCTGCAACCCCCTAGAATCAGGAGTAGTTAAGGTTGGGAAAAGCCTTGAGGATTATTGAGTTCAAGCAGCACCATCAACCCAGCCCCACTTTTTGCCAGCTCTGTTGGCTTTGGTGCCCTTTATTTGGTCTCTAAGCCAACCCAGTAAAGTCCAAGGAATAAACCAGCTCAGAAGCCAAGGCAGGATCCTACAACACATTTCTTTAAAGAGTTCAGCACAGAATTTGGATCAGTGGCTCCAAAGAGGAAAGCTCACCTGCTGAAAACTGGAAAATGGACTGAGAATTGGAGTGAAAAATGGAATTTTAAAGGGAAAACACATAACGTGGAGCAGCTCTGGGATGAGAATGCAATATTTCATTGTGCCACTTTAAACAGCTCTTCTTTGGAGTCTCCAGAGTTGTTCAGAGTCTGGGACTTGTCTTCCCTAAAAGTGACTTTATTCACATAATTTGGTGTTGAGGTTTTCTATCAACTGTGCTTCAGACTTCCCACTCAGTTCTTAATCTCGCCAGATTTTTTTCAGTGCCATGAAAAGATCTGTATTTTATTTTTTTGCCTGACAAGTAAATCATTCTCATGTTGCCTTTTGTGTTAATAGATGATATTTTCTATTTTCTTTGTGAACTGCACAACCACAATCCAGATATTTAAGCTCTGCTCCCACTGCAGATGTTATTTCTGATCGGATTTAATCATCACTCTCAAACAGAACAACTGCAATAATTGTAAGGGTATCATTAATTTTGTTCTCAAAACCTCTAAGCCTTCTCCAAGGGCTTGGAGCATCACAGCACTGGGAAGAAATTTCTTCTGTGTTTAACCACATCTTCCAAGGGAATCTGCTGGATTTCTTGGGACTTGTTAATTTTGCTGAATGGTACCCAAGTGTTTCATTTTTTCTTCATCTGATTTTATGATCATCACCCTAAGACCAGGAGGAGTCACTCTGATCTCACCTTCAAATAATGGGTGAAATGGATGAGATTAAACCTTTTCTGTTTAAATGCACATGATGTTATCTACAGTGTGGATTCCTGTAAGACACTGGATACAGACACCAATAAAGACACAGTTCCACAGAATTCCAGGATGGTTTGGGATGGAAGGGACCTTAAAGCCCACCCATTCCCACCCCCTGCCATGAGCAGGGACACTTCCACTATCCCAGGTTGCTCCAACTCCCATCCAACAGATCCCTATGGATCCTGAACACCCTTCCCTGGTCACCACAGCCCAGGAGCCTGGAGTGCCTGGAATTCCTTTGTGCTGCTCTTCAGGTGCTCCCCATTCTCCTTTTGAAATTTTTCTGTTTTTTCTTATCTTCTCCAGCACCTTATTTTGAATGTTGTTCCTCTAAATATCCCAGAGTATGAAGAGTTGGTTCTACAGGATTCTGCATGCTAGTCTGGTGCCAACCCACCAAACATATGTCTCTGCTCAAAGGGAAGAATCTGTTTTGATTTCTCTTTTTTTAAAAAAAATTTCTTCCTGGACTGGGGACAAAACATTTCTTTAGATACAACTCAACATTTAGTATCTTCTGAGATATGAATCTTCCTCTACATTTTTGTTAATTTATTCCCATGCGGCAACTTTGAAGAAGCTGAACTGTGTGAACACGTGACAATAATTATTAAATGTTTGAAAATTCATTACTAAATCAAAAGTAAATCAGAAATTCTTGGCTGTGAGGGTGGGGAGGCCCTGGAATGGAATTCCCAGAGAAGCTGTGGCTGTTTCTGGATCCCTGGAAGTGTCCAAGGCCGGGTTGGACAAGGCTTGGAGCAACCTGAGATAGTGGGAGGTGTCCCTGCCATGGCAGGGGTGGCACTGGATGGGCTTTAAAGCCCTTTCCAACCCAACCCATTCCAGGATTCCATGATAATTCTTCAATCTCCTGGGTGACAATCATGCCTGAGCTTCTTAGAGATGTTTAGGAATGAAAAGAAACCCGTCAGCTCAGACAGGTGCAAAATCTCACATCATTTTCTGTTAGATAAGGGAATATTTGGGATGCACCACACAGAAACACTCCAAAGCCTCTGCAATCTCCATCAGTTGTTGCCTCTGGGAGGTGTTTTTCTTGTTTGTGAGAAAAAAATCCTTCCAGTCACATGAAAATTATTCCACAGCAAGATAAATGCACACAGGAAACAGCAGAAATTTTCGATGCATAACACAATATCTGCACGCAGAGCTAGGAAAGTACTTCCTAATTTTTTTTTGTTTGTTTGTTTGTTTTTTGGGTTTTTTTGTTTTTTTTGTTTTTAGTAAATGTAAAGGAGCAGCAGATTGGAAGAACACTGAAGGAATCTTTGTTTGTATTTTCACACCTGAGGGGTGCAGTGCAGGAGGAGGACAGGACCAGGAATATGCAGGAATGAGCAGGGCTGGATTCTCCTCCGAGCTCAGAAGCCCCACCACGATCCAGCTCAGTTCCAAAGGCTACCTCTGGAGAAGAATGAGGAGGAAAACACACGTGTGTTTTCCTTTTCTTATTCCACATTAATGCTGAAAAGGCTGCCTCGATCTTTCTTTTAAATTAATAGTTTGAAGTGAGAAATAAATAAAGCAGGTCGGCCTATTTTTGTCAGAGATGAGTGAGCAAGGACTAAGGAGATCACATGACAGATGAGTCTTCTCCAAGATTGTCCTAAGAAAGAATTCTATCCTATTTTAACTGTTATTTACCATTTTGTTGACACCAATAGAACAGAATTTTCTAATTACCATTAGAGAAAAAAAGAAGGTATTTGAACTAAAAGTAGGAAAGCCTCACTAATTTTACTCATTTAATTTCTGGTATTCTGGGGAAGGGCAGTTTTGGGGATGCTGTGGTATGGGGCACTGCTTCTGCACCAGATATTTGTTTCTATTTATTAATATTTAAGTCTAACCCTCATGTTATCTATAAGTAGTATATGTACATAAATACACAGAATAAAGAAATGTATTTTCTCTACGTATAGAGACAACAGATACTTTATTTTTTGCTACAGGCAAAATCCCAGCACTATCAAAATTTCTGAGAACCAAAATATTTCTGGAGGAAATAAATCCCCCAGCCCGCAATGAGACACAAACTACATTAGAAAGAAATCCCATTTATCTTCCAAACACGAATATCTCCATTTTCTTCCTTTCTGGATTACTTCTAAATACTTTTTTAGCAGCTAATCTCTCTTTAAAGCTCAACAGTGGAACGGAGCACAGAAGAGGCCACGGGGGGGGAGAGCTGGGAATGTTCACCTGGAGAAGGGAAGGATCCAGGGAGAGCTCAGAGCCCCTAAAGGGGCTCCAGAAGAGCTGGAGAGGGACTGGGGACAAGGGCTGGAGGGACAGGACACAGGGAATGGCTTCCCACTGCCAGAGGGCAGGGATGGGTGGGATATTGGGAAGGAGTCCCACGGACTGAGTCAACTTCCAAGAGTCTACCTCGCTCTGAGTAGCCCAGAAATCAAGGGATGGGAAGAATCCCTCATTCATGGAAATTGAACAGGGAAAAGTAAGCTCAGCGCCACGCTAAGAAAATTATCATCCCCAGCAAACTAGGTCACAGGAGTGAGTAGTTTACTAAATATAAACTTTCTTTGTAGTCAGGCAACAACTGTCAGAGTAATGAGATTTACTCATATTTCACCCAAGTGCTCTCCCAATTCGGACTCATTAAAATAACCACTAAGTGACCACTCACACATCCCTCACCTCTCAGGTGACGCAGCAGCAAATTCAAACCGTCTCAAAAAAAAGAGGATTTTGACCTTTTGTAATTTCTAGGTATAAAAGAAACCCCGTTGCATTTACACTGCCATTCACCCAAACATCTCCTGTATCCAAAAATACACTCCCAAGCGTCACTCACTTCCCAAGTCACGTGGAGGTGACTCTGCTCCCAGAAAACCGTGGTGGCACAGCGAGTTTTAGTGACCTCCTCAAATCCCTGCTACGGTGGTGACACAGTTGGAAGGGAAACACAAAATTCCTGTCAGCTGTCACCCTGAGCTTCCAACCCCGCCAGGAGCCGGGGCTCTCCCGAAAATGTGCAAAGCAGGAGAAATGAATGGAAGGGTGAGAACACTCCCTGTTGTTTATTTTCTCGTGTTGGAGAAAGAAAAGAGAAATAATATTTTTCCAGCCACGCAAGTATCGCTGTGTTTATAACAGGATGTTCTTCCTCTGCTGTTTGGATGGTTCCAAAAATATTCCCCTCTGGTTTGTGGCAGTGGCTGTCACCCTGACAGCGCTCGCTGCCTCCGGGGCAGGCTGTGTCTGTAACAAATCTGCACTGATGCCACACTCCCATTTTTCTAAACTTGGAGCTAAAAACTGAAGGGGTTGAATGAGACAACAAGCTTTAATTTCTGAATGGTTATTTCCTAGCAGTGCTCGTGTTTAAAACCTGCAAATATGGTGCAAGTCGGGCTAAAAGTTCTATTTTTGGTGGGTTTTGAGACAACTGCACGCTGACATTTACTATTATAAAATAATTAATGTTTCTGTGCTTTCAAACACTGGGTACCAGAAATGATGCCACTGAATCAAAACCTGAAAAGAGGACACTTCACTGCATATAAAACACTGACATCTCTTCAGAGAATTCCTTCTAAAAAGGAAAAAAAAGGCACAGTGTTGAGCCTCAGTTGTTTGAAGAAATATTCTTCTCCTCCAAAATGAAATTAGAAACATTCAGAAGCCCAAAATGTTGGAAATTTATGAATGTATCCATGAGTGGTTACACAGCCAAACGAAAAAAATGTATCTCTTCAGATACATCTCTTGGTTTATTTTCTGGCTTCTTCCAAGGACAGAAGAGGCAATCAAACGCAACAGAAAAATTGTATTAATTGGCTGATCTTATGACAATTTCCATTCAACAGTATTTTCCTGTTCTTTTCACTGAATTGTAATTATTCAGCACAAAATGCAGAGTTTTACACCACATTTCCAGCAGTTGCTGCCTCTTTTTGGGCACTGCCATGGCTGGGGCCGCCCTGGGTCTGCACTGGTCCCTCCTCTCTTGGATATTTTAATTTATTTAACTGCTATCAATGTTTAAACAATAAATCTTGGTGTCATTGGAAGGATTTCCATGAAATCACAAACATCTTCTTTATTTTTAAGGAAAGAAACCTGAAAGTAAGTCTAGAAGAGTATTTCTCTGAAATCTGAGAGTAATAATTAACAGGTTTCAGGGGTCTTTTCTGTATTTTAATTTCAATATTCGACTAAGAACTCTGCCTAATTTCCCAGACCAAGAAGTGGTTTTTGGTCTGTATTTTAGCACCTGTAGTTTTACAAAGGATTTCTCTTTTGATGGAACTCCTGGAAACAAATTAATTCATAAGTGCCTCCAAATCCCACAAGATTTAACAGAGGAATACTTCTTTATATAGCAGTGCATGTTCACCATCAAACTGAAATCTAGTAAAAGATTTTATGTAAAATTAAAATGTTTTTAATCCATGTATCCCACTTTTCCAGGCCTACATTCACATCTATCTATGACTCCACCTGCTTTCCCTTCATCCTCATTCCATGAGGAACATCCACTGAATATTCAGCCTCTAAGTATGGGTCACATTTAATATTTTTTCCTTCTCCATTAACATCAGATTTATAGCACTGCCATAATTACAATGCTTTTAAAACAAGCCCGTACACAAATATCAAATTCTGATTGATTGGAATCAGGAACAAAGAATATAATCTTCCAAAACTTCATTCCTTCCTTTGGCCAAACTTAGATGAGCTGCTCTTTAGCTGATGATTTAGGAGCATCCACAAATGACATCAGGAGCACTTTAGTTACGCCAATCTAATTTAATAAAAAATACCTCGGGAGATGATTGTGTTACTAACAGAAAGGAATTTATCTCCCTTTTCAGCTTCAAGTGCAGCTCATACAGATCAGCCCCTGCAAATCACTGGAAACTTCAGAATGCTCCTTAAATGTAATAATGGACTTTTTCTTAATAGCAAATTTATTTGAAGCCGTGGCCGTACTCCTTCCTTGTGAAACAGAAGATAAAATCCCATTTCCTCCCAGCTCGCTGTGCTGCCTGCTGGAAAAGCAGAGGGTTTAGGCACATGAAAGAAAAAGTCTTAATAGGTTTTTGCCCTTCTTTATTTTTTATTAAATAAGGAAAAATATAATTCTGGCTGAAGTTTATAATTTTTTTCTCTGGGTTACCTGTGCTTTCCAAAGCTCAGGAACCATCTGGATTCCTACTGTTTAAGGCACATCCCTGTTTAAGGCACATTCAGCCAAGAGCTCTGCCTTTACTCTGCCATTCCTTCTTATATTCCTGCCCTTACCAGTTTTGTCTCCATCCTTACTCTTTCCATCTCATCTTTACCAAAAAGAAAACCTTCCAGGGGAACTGCCTCCTCCTGGGGGGGCTCAGAGAGGCACCACTATCACCCCAGACATCTCCACAGGAGCCACATGGACAATTAAGCCAGCAGCAGATAAAAGCAGAATTCCCTTCCTGCCTGGCTGAGATGAGGTTTGGAAATTTTTTTGTGAAGAAAACGACCTTGGTAATCTTTCCAGACATTTCCCTGGAGAGCCACAGTGGGCACATCCCCGTTTCTGTCACCAGGAGGAACCACCAGGGATGTGTTGGGTTCATTCCCTCAGTGTCCCCGTGGATCAAGGGTGCATTTTGCCTCTTCCCATCCCAACCATGGAAAAACTGCTTGGAATAATGCTGGGTTAAGGATAAGACAGGCTGCTCTCCAAGAAAAGGAAATTTGGAGTGTCATATATGGATAACGTCAGTATGGAGTTGCCATAAAACATCTTGGAGCAGCAAGGAGGAGTTTGAGCCCAAAGATAAAATCGTGGTTTAAATTTAAAAGTTTTTTAGAAGTTCTTCATGTTTGAAAAGATCCTTTAGTTCTAACGTCATTTGGGATAGGTGGAAGACTCGAAAAATACATGTGGGAAAAAGAAAAATGCAAAGGTCCAAGTAAAACAAACAACTCCCCCCAAAATCTGATATTGGAGATTTTGTAGAACCCGTCTCAATGACCCCTCCAAATAAAAACACACAAAAATCTGGTTTATCTGCTCCATTTCTTTACCCCACAGAGACATCACCACAAAAAGCGGGGGAACCTTCATGTGGAGAGGGAATGAATGGGCAGGAGGAAGCAGGCAGAAACCTCTCCAGCCAGTTTGGCTGCTGGAGAAAAAGGCAAATTCTCCTTTTCAAGGAGGTGTTGCCAGATGAACTCACCAGTTAAAACCACCAAAGCAATTTTGATCCGCAAGAATTTTATGTAATTAGAGATAATGCTAAAAGTTTTCAAGGAAAGACATCAAAAGTTTAGCCAAGGAGTACCCATGTCAAAATAATGATATTGTTCAAAACTGTTATCTGACACATTGAAAAGTTTAAATTTGGGTGGTTTCTTTGCCACCCGTAAATATACACCCTCTTTTTGCTCTTATAGAATGATTTTAATCTCAAATTAAATAGTCCACATCACTGCTGGAATTGTCACCTAGGTCATTCTCATGGTAAATAAAGCAACAGCATTTACAGGCAGTAAAAACAAACCAAAAAAGCAAAACACTCATATAAAAGCTTAATTTCTTCCCATCTTCCTCTCTTCATCTCAACCCACTTCAGCCCAGTTTTTACTCTCATGTTTTTCAACTTATCTAAAACTAAATCCCGAAGTACCCCGATCTCTCTGTTCCTACAAAGTCCCACTGAAGTCGGTGAAGGAAATTCTTTACTACAAAAGAAGAATTCTCTGCTATAAATAGAATTCTTTACTATGGAGAATTAAATAGTAGAATTCTTTACTATGGAGAATTAAACAGTAGAATTCTTTACTATGAAAAATAAATCCTTCTCTGTGAGGGAGGTGAGGCCCTGGCACAGGGTGCCCAAAGAAGCTGGGGCTGCCCCTGGATCCCTGGAAGTGCCCAAGGCCAGGTTGGATGGGGCTTGGAGCAACCTGGGATGGTGGAAGGTGTCCATGGCAGGAGGTGGAATGGGATGGGATTTAAGATCCCTTCCAACCCAGCCCATTCCAGGACTCCATGGAATACCCTGTGGAACACCCCCTGTGCTCCAGATGTACAACAAACACGAGGATGCTGCACCCCGAGATGCCGATGGCAAAGCTGAAGCTTTGTGGCATCATCACAACAATCCCAGGGATGCTGAGCTCCACGGCCATGCCTCAAAAATGTAATGCATTCTTTTGTATACCCAGATGAGATTCTTTTACATGCCGAAGGAGAGAAACAGGAAAAAATGAAGAAGCAAACAAAAAAACCCAAAAAACCCCCAAAACAAAACCAAAAAAAAAAACCCCAAAAAAACAAAAGGAAAAAAGGGCCTTTGTACCAAAACAGTTTTTCCCTTGCTTTCTTTGGAAGAGTCACCGAAAAAGCCACGAGTGTTGCTGAATGCTCTTCCCTGACATTTAGTCTTAATCTTCTCTTTCTCCATTTCACTCATTATTTCCAGCTCCAATTCCCTACTCCAGCCCGAGCATTTCCCTGCTATCTTCCCTTGTTTACAATTTCAGCTCCATGGAGGCTGTGAAGCCTTGTCCTGCACATTCCCTTCTCCTCCTCTTTCCATGCCATTATTCCTTAAGAGAGCAGACAAAGGCACATTCAGGTATCTTTGATAAATAAGGCAAAGCAGCATTTGAGCCCTGAAGTAGGAATACTAAATCATGTGGCTGGAATCCCTCGGAGTGAGTGTCCATGCAGACATGGCCATAAGTCATAAACCAGTTACAGCCCTTCCAGTGCATTGCATCGAGGTCCTAAAATGGGATATTTGTGTCCAGCACTCATTCTGTGATCTATGAGCCTCTGGGACTGAAAATGTAAAAAAAACGCAGGTATTTCCTGAAATCTCTGATTTTGGTAACCTGTGTATAGCAAATAATGCAAGCAGGAATACACACTAAATAATCAAATATGAAAATATACACTGGATGTCATCAGGACAAAAACCCCACCCCAAAATCCTCTTCACAGAAAGTCTAAAATCTTTTTGCTGTGCTAAGTTAATATAGAATGATATGGTTCTATAGGAAATCAAGCTAGATAAATGTTTATGTGTTCGTAGATCATCCTGGCCATTCAGAACCAGTGTGATGGCAAGAAATCCAATGGTTAGATGAAGAAAAAAATAATTAGCACGGAGTAAAATGTAACTTTAGGACGAATCAGAAACTGATCCCAGATTTCTGCTTTTTCCCACTTAACCCCTGTTCCTGCCCTGCACCTTGCTCCTCCCCAGTAAGCCAGGAGCTGAGCCTTACACCTGATTTCTTGCTGTACTAATTATAATCTGAATTAACTTTTGGTAAGACACCATGGCCAAAAGGCAGGACAGAGGTGGGAGCCTGTAAATCCTGGAGTGGTCACAGGCCAGAGTGACCCCACTGTGCCGACCTAGGGCAGGACACCTGCCCTATAACCTCCTGACTCTTTATTCCATAGAAAATCTACACTTCCTATGGGTTGGGATCACAGAATGCACCAGCTGGAAAGGAGCTCTGGAGGGCTCCAATCCAACCTCTTGCTCCAGGAAGGTCCAACTCGATCAGGATGTTCAGGCCATTATCAATTAAATTTCACATTCCTACAAAGTTCCTACAAAGACAGAGATTTTACAACTTCTCCAGTGCCCTGGTGATTTAATTTTCCTTGCACCTAACTGGAATCTCCTTTTCACCAGTGCACCTCCAGGACAAGTCTGTCTCTGCCTTTTCCATACCCTCCAGGAAGAAAAGCACTTTGGTGATTCCCCCTGCCTGGATGACAACCAGCTCTGTACTCTGAGTATCACTAAACCCACATCTCTATTTCACACTCATCTTTCTCATAGAAAATGGGCCCCGTTTACCACGGAAATGAAACATAAACATGCAGAAAGACTGTCCATGAGGTGAGCAGGGAAAGTTTAATAAATCTCCTTAAATCCAATCAACAGCTCCATTTAGACATTTCAACCACTACTCAGAGCAACTCCACCTTAGCATGCAAACAATTTTCAGTCAAACTGCCAGCTCAGCAGGGAAAGATTTAAATCTGGATTTTCTTGTCCCATAACTTTTCATTTCTTGGTTGTCAAGGCCTGAGATATTCTGAATTCTGTGTACGGTAGGAGCAAGAGATGCTGCCAACAAATCTTAATACCTCAGCAAGATTTTCTTCTTTCTTTTGAAACATCAGGAAATATTTTTTCAAAGCAAGTTGGGTCCTTTTAGGCAGCTGAGGTCACAGTGTCAGTTTGTTGTTGAGTCACTGCTTTCTGGTAGGAAAAGGCACAGATTCCATGGATTCCTTAGGAATTCTACCACTTACTGTAAATAATGCTATAATTTAATCATCATAATCTTTGGTTTTAATGTGGTTAGAAGGTAAAGTTGCTTCCTGGGTTAACTTTGTGCTGCCTGGACAACTCCCCTTTTCTGCAACGCTCATTTATTTTTAAAAGCTGTGATAAGATGGATAATTCTTGGAGTATTTTCTACAGTTTAACAAGTTTCTAATATAAGATTCTATCACAAAGCTTCACTGAATTACTCCACCAGAATGGCACCGCTCTTTGCTGAATGGGAATTCCCCATGGAAAACAGCAGAGTCTAAAATAGCTCCGAGATGGAAATCTCTCATTTGTCTCCCTGGGTGCTCTCACCTGCTTCCTTCCACATCCCCAGCACACACTGAAGCCATTCCAGGCTCCCTGAATCCCTCTCCCTGGCTTCTTTCCCAACCTTTTCCATCAGGTATTTCCTCAGTGTCTCAAGGAGAGTGACTTGCCCACAGTGGGTTGTGGATTCCCAGCCCTGGAAGTGCCCAAGGCCAGGTTGGATGTGGCTCAGAGCAACCTGGGATAGTGGAAAGTGCCTGACACAAAGCCCAACAACCTGAGACATGTTTTTATCTTAAAAATGAGAAGCCTTATTAATCTATTTTTATGACTTTTCTCCCCCTCAATTGCCTCCCCAAGCTTTGCTCTGCAGCCCCAACTCGATCTCTTCCCTCTGACCAGAGTTTGGGCTCCTGAAATTTCTTCATCCCCCAAATTAAATCACATTCATCTTCCCCTCTGTATTCCCTCAATTGATGAGAATTCTCCTCATCATCCCTTATTTTCTTATTTTCTGTCAATAAGAATCTTCTGAACTAAAAGCACAACTCCCTCATTTTAGCCTGGTAATAATTCCTCACATGAGGAACCTCCTGACCTCCTGCACTCCCAGTTCTCCTGTCCAAACCGATTTGATCTTCTGGCTTTCATCTCCTCTCACTGAACCAGCTGTGCCACAGGTGGGAAAGCTGAAATGTGCTCCATCCCTACTCCTGCACAGACATTTTTTATTTCCTTCCACGGAATTGTGGGCCAGCTTGTATCAAACAGGCACTGGGTTCTCACTAAAACTACAGACAAGTACGTGAGGAACAAACAGGACACGGTTTTAAAATCCAAATTTTACAATTATATATTATAAGTGTAAAGTGTAAAAAATATTCAACTCAAGTAAAATATTTCTGTGGTCAAACCATTCTTGTGCAAAACTTCACTCAAAGCAAGATCTGAGATGGAGTCACAATCTTTAACCTCAGTGTAATTTAATCACTACATTTTAAATTCTGGACTATTTCCTCAGTCAAACTTCAACAGCCTTTAATGAAGAGAAAAAAACCCCAAAACACAATAGAGAAAAGTCAACACAAAGTTTAGATCCCACAGGGACTGTTTTAATATTTCCAAGATCCCCCTTTTTGGGGACTTCTTTGGTTAAGAAGCCACAAACTGCTGCTGCATGTGGGAAAAGAAACTCCATTTTCATGCGTGTTTCAGATCAATGTGAACAGTAAACACTAAGGTAAGGTCTGGCAAATTAAGAGTCCACAAAATCTAAAGATGACAAAGAAATTATTTGCTACAATTTTCAGGGCAATTATGTGGACTGATTATTGCATTATTTACTATTTTGAGTGATGATACATCTTAGAGTTGTTTAAAATACGTGAATATGCAGATTGTAAATTTGTAAATAAGAAAGCAGATTAATGATATATTTATTGGTATTACCTGGTATACCAAAAAATAGGTAAAAAATAACTGAAGTGTCGAAAAAATTGCAAAGTTTATTCAATGTCAAGGCTTTGGGCACTAAGCAAGTGCAGAACATTGAATAAATGAAGAAAAAAGTTACAAAGAGGCAACAAAAGATTATCTAGCAGTGATATTGAGTTGAGAGTAGAAACACAAATGAGTTACAAGTCTAGACAAAGTAACCATTTACAAAAGCTTCAAAGATTAAAGGCATATTCCCTGTAGGCACCAGGTATCTTAAAAATGGGCTTTTAATGAGAAGAAACTGTAGCAAAGTGACCAAAGCAGTTGCATAAAAGACTGCAAGAACACGCGAGGCAGGAAAGGAAACGCCAGGAAAAAGGCAACCATTCCCCAAACCCAGAGCATGGAGCTGTCATTCATCAGCTGCTAAAAAGCTGCTGGAAATTCAGAATTCTTCAGAAGAACTAAGGAAATTTCAAACCACGAGCTCCACGGACAAACCCCCACGGAAAACAACCCCACATGAAGGAGCGGGAGTTTCTTTAAGGAGAGCTTCAAGAGATGACAAAGCGCGACTTTCGCTGCCTTTCCATTGCCATTCCCGAGGAATCACATCCTTGGAGTAACAATCCATGGAAATTACAGCAGGACACACCCAAAATGATGCAGCAGAGCCCCAAAAATGGCACAAGGGATGGGATGAATTTGACACAGGGGAGATCCTTCCACTGGGAGACCTCTGGCAACAGAAACTCATCCGGGCGGCTGTGATCCCCCCTGGAGCTATGGATTCCGTGGTTGGGATCACTCAGAGACATCGGGGGAGCAGAGCAAAACCTTCAGAGAAGTTCAATAAATTATAGCTCCAACGAGGCTGAGGCAGCTGGAGCTCCACAACATCCAACCTGGCACCGAGGGAAAACCGATTTGGGGATGGCACCTCCAGCAAGGACACTGGAGAATCTCATTCATCAACAGCTCCCAGTGTCCAGCATCACAGCTCAGCCTTGTTCTGCACAAAACTATTTGAGAATTCCTGAATTAGCAAGCTCAAGAGTTTGCAGTGGTTTAGAAAAAGATGAAGATTTTCACCAAAAAAAAAAAAAAAAAAAAAAAAAAAAACTCAAGACTCATAATTAGCAATATTCAGCAACTATTCCTTATTTGTGGAGAGTTTATAAGGAGTTGTGAAGGATCTCCTACCAGGAATCCCACATGGCATCATCTGCTCACGGAGGGAAATACAAAAAGAGAGAAAAGGCCAATCTACAGCCAGTGCAGATGGATTTAATTTAAATTGTACCTCATTTAAATGCAACCTCTCGCACCTGAAAACATCAGAATATACTCATTTATATCAGCATATTTATAAGCCAACAGCAAAAATAATGTAATATAGGGAATTACCTTGTGTCTAAAGCTTATTAAATTACTGAATTCAAAAATTAATCTAAAAATGCTTTGGTTGTACAAAAATTCTTGACTTTAGTCAATGAAAAATTTAATGGATTAACATATGGATTTCTTCTATGTAAGCATTTGGAATCTGACAAGCAATTTGTGATTGGCAAAACATTACTTCCATTCTGCAGGAACTGTTTTCAAAAGCTACTGAGAAACTGTGGAAGTTTTCAGGACGTTTCCCTGGACCTTCTCTGTTCTGCACCACCACCCCTCCAATTCCACGAACACAATATTCAGTTTAACTTCCAAATACAAATGTCTGGAATACAAAAGCTGGCAGTGAAAGGGTTGGTTTTGTTTGTGTGTTTATATAATTGTTTAAAGTATGGACAAAGCCATCAGACCATGTTTAGATACCCAACATCCTTTCACAAAATCCCAGAATCATTCAGGTTGGAAAAGACTTTTAAGATCAAGTCCAACCATTCCCCAGCATTGCCAAAGGCACCACTGACCATGTCCCCAGGTGCCACATCCACGTGGTTTTTAAATCCAGGGATGGGGACTCCTGGACAGCCTGTGCCAGGGCAGGACAACCCTTCCCATGAAGGAATTTTCCTCAATATCCAACCTAAACCTCCTTTGGTACAACCTGAGGCCATTCCCACTTGTTCCTTGGGAGCAGAGACCAACATCCACCTTTTATGAGATTGCTCCAACATTCTTGAACGTTGCCACTTTTCAAATGTCATCCTATGTGAGGAATTAAGGGCACATTGATTATAGACACCAAACACTGATTCATATCTGTAAAAATGGAAATGTTTATGCAGATGCATAATGTACCATTTATTTTGATATTAAATCACAATTAAAATCACTCAACTCTATGAACCAGCCTTCATGAAATCTCAATTATTTTATTTTATCTAGAAAAGGATGAAGCTTAAATTATCCCATCACAATACTATGGGTCAAAACTCAACCACTGCCCAAGATTCCTCCCAAATTAATATGTTTTTATAGGAGGCAATGGAAGGACAGGAGTGGTTCTGCCTTGGAGATGGCTGGATGCAGCCCTAGGATTTTAATCACAGATTTTTCTTCTATCACTGAGTGTTTTAATTACTTTTAGCAGACAGTTAAGCAGCAGAACTGAGGTGATATCTGTAGGCTAAATCTCTCTTGGCCCGCTGAGTGCTGACTGGGCTGTCTGCCCTGAGCTGGGATGGATCCTCATTCTGTGAAGGTGTATCCCAACAGGTTGGATTAAATCATCAAGGAGTGCTGGAAAATGCCCCATTTTAATTTGCCCAAGCTTGCTGGGGAGAAACTGGAGGAAAAATTCAAGATAAGAAAGGCCCAGTGACTGCACAGCATTTTTTGCACATTATTTTTGCTGCTGTCTCTGCAGTTCACTGTGGGCTCCTTCCCAGCAAGGATCCTGGACTCCCTGTTGGACAATGAGAAGGTAAAAACCAAAACACAACACAAAACTTGTGTTTCACAACTATCAACCCCATCACATAAACGGGTGGGGTCTCTACATTTACCACGGGCAAAAACAACGACGAAAAACAATCTGAATGTCACTGGGTTGCATTTTGTTTCCCTCAGTTTTAATTTTTGTTTTATTCCATCCTATTGGTTGGGCATTAAAAAAACCTTCAACACCATTTTCTGGTTTCAGACTTGAGGTCCATCTCAGACACCCACAGCAGATGACTTTAATTGGTATTCCATGGTACTGGTCCCACAATTGCTGCCTCCACGAAGAACTGATGGGGGTTTTTTTAGGGAATGTTGACTTATACATCTATCCCTTAATTAGAAGAAAAGAAATGTTTTCTAAATTCTAAGGGTTGTTCCAATTCTACTCAATCTAAACAGGATCCCATTTCAATTTCCCATACTAAATTCCCACATCTCTTTCAGAGCTGCCCAATTAAAGCTGCATAGAAAGATGAGTGGTCTCAAAATGGAAGGGAAAAAAAGCCATTTTTAATGATGCTTTATCATCAGTGATAAATAGAACTACAAAAATAACTGTTTGGCCTACACACTTAATTGAGTAACATTTTCTACTACGTATTTTTACCTGTAATAGTTTGGTTTCTTAAATGCGAAAAAAATGGGGCTTTTTTCCTCAATTCAACTTGCTGAATATAAACACGTAGAAGTTCAGGATATTCTCACTTTTTCCTTTTTTAAAATCCACCACTATTCCCTAAAATTATAATACACAATGAGAACGAGCCATCTTAGCCAAAGTCCTGAATGCCGCATTAGAGAAGAAGTTAGGACACTGGAAAATCTTGGGTATGGCATTAAAATCCTTAAATATGGCATTAAAATCCTTAAATATAACATTAAAATCCTTAAACATAACATTAAAATTCTTAAATATAGCAGTAAAATTCTTCAAGATAGCATGAAAGGAAGTTTAAATGAGCATTTCTCTCTATGTTCTACCACGGGGATATCTGGGCAGGTCAGTCACTTTTAAGGCTAAAACACATTTTTCCTAATGTTGCTTCACACAGAATTCAGAGAAAGCTCCGTTCTGCATTAATCCCTGAGTTGCCATCAGCTGCCAGCCCAGCAGCACCCCCACGTCCCTATAAACCATATGGCCCCGACAGGAGCTCACGGCCCTGACAGGAGCTCGTAGCCCTTTCCCCACACATCTGTTGCCGCGGCACCGAAAGGCTCCCGAAATTCCTGGCCAGGGGTGGCAGCGAGTGCCCGGCACAGGATGGGCAGGGCCACCCCACCACAGCCAGGGGTCACCTGGGGCACGGAGGGGGCATGGAAAGGGGCAGGCTGGGCTGTGCCAGGATGGGCACAGAGGTGTCCAGGGCAGAGCGCAGGGATATTCCCGCTGCCTGCTCCAAGTTCTTCCCAGGGTAAGCGCCACAGGGCTCTGCTCCCAGTTTGGGGTCATGGGGATGCTCCCAAAGCTGGAGCTCCTCTGGAGGTGTTCACCTGGAGAAGGGAAGGCTCCAGGGAGACCTCAGAGCCCCCTGCAGGGCCTGAAGGGGCTCCAGGAGAGCTGGAGAGGGACTGGGGACAAGGGATGGAGGGACAGGACACAGGGAATGGCTTCCCACTGCCAGAGGGCAGGGATGGATGGGATATTGGGAAGGAATTCGTGGCCCTGGCACAGGTTATTCCATGGCTGCCCCATCCCTGGAAGTGTCCAAGGCCACGTTGGGCAGGGCTTGGAGCAACCTGGGATAGTGAAACCCTGGAGGGGGCTGCAACAAGATGATCTCTAAGATCCCTTCCAACCCAAACCATTCCACGATTCTACAATAATTCTGTGATTTAGACAATTTATTCCTTACAAAGTTATGCAGAGCTGGAAGACAAATCTGAACTGTTCATCTCAAACAAGGCACTGCACGTATCGCTGAGCCTTGTCTTCCTTTCATCTAAAAAAAAAATCCGCCCCCAACAAACCCCAAACAAATCATGCTGGAACTTCTCTAATTACAAAATCAAACATGAAATTTCTCCTGTGACATTTTCGATACTTGCAGTGATGAACTCCTGCGATACACACGGAGTATGACAGAAAATCATTCTGCAAGTTCACAAGTGATAAGCTCCTACCCTTTTTGGCACATCTCAGCTCTGATAGCAGTCAATTTTTTCCTCATTATAAATGGGAAAAGTAAAGATATCATGCAAAGGCCACTTAAAAGCAAAACAAAATAAAGGAATGCAAATTTATATTGGAGTTACACAACTGCCAAGAATGCTCCGAGCCTGCTGATCTTCTGTTTATTGCTCGCATGTTCTGCTCTTTGCCTCAGCCGTGCGTCTGCACCACTGAAAACTTCAAAAAGTGTCTTTTAAAAGCTGACTTTGAATCCTTGCGAGCGTGAGTCAGACATAATTTACATGGCTGAAATTTCACTGAGCAACTTGGAAATTACACCACCACAAACCCTGTCAGGAAGAGTCGCTCGCAGCCTCTGCGCGCGCTCGGTTCCTGTAATCCTGAGCCCTCTCCCAACAGGAATAAATTTCACATTCTATTAAGAGTGACGCAGGGCTGCCATCAGTCACTTTTTAAGGCACAGATGCGGGAGGGTGGGATCGAGACGGGAGCACAGGGGAAGGAAGTGAGAGCGTTGGGAATACGGCTGAGCCGCGCGAGCCCCGGACCTTTCACCACGGACCATATGCTCCCCTGGCATCCCAACACGTCCTTAACAACCACACAACCTTTTCCCACACTAATTTTGTTTAGCCAGACTGCTCCAAACACACCTCCTTTTTTCAATTAGCCACGCAAACATGGGAAAGCGCTCGCAGACCCCTGGTGCCTGTTAATGACGCGCCGAGGGAAAGGGCTGAGAGCTCAAAAAACAGCTCCCACTTCTGCAAGATCCACTCCAACACGTGGGATGCAGCAACGCCTGGCAGGTTTGGATTGGGAATTAGGAAAAAAACTTCCTCCACTGAAAGGAAGTCCAGCCCTGGCACAGCTACCCAGGGCAGTGGTGGAGTCCCCATCCTGGAGGGATTTAAAAGCCACGTGGATGTGGCACTTGGTGGCCTTGGCAATGCTTGGACTCGATGGCCTGAGAGGGCTTTTCCAACCTAAATGATTCTGTTACTCTACCATGCTGGGAAAGGATTTGCAGTGTTACCTTCTCCCAAAAATTCCTCCAAGACCCCAGCATTTGCTCCTCTTGCCCACTGGGACATCAGGAAGCATAAAAAGAAAGGAAAAGCTGTTTGCAAATGATAAAAAACAAAGAGAAAGAACTTCTGTCCTTCTCCAAAGGATGCTCCAAGGCTCCATTACTCCCAAAAAGTCCTGGAGATGTGTCAGGGATCCAGTGCCCTCCAGCTGAGGCACAGACACTGCAGATTCTCATGGCAAATCTTAATTTTTTTTAGAAAAAAGCTGTTCTTACCCTAAGATAAAAATGCATGACAGCTATCTGTTCAGAGAGGAAACACAAATATGAGATATTTGTAAAGGATGAGTTGACTAAAGACTTGAAGAAGGGGTAGAAAAATGTGGGTTTTTTCATTTTTAAAGCCCAGCTGTGTTTTATTACCTCCCATAAGGTAACAACTAGCACTGCTCTCAAACCTGGGCAATCAGTCGTTCTTGACCTGAGCACTGTTCACTCTTCTGATAAACTCAAACGCCACTAAAAAATTACCAATTCTCTGTCCATTGGAAAATTAATGGGATATCTGGGCCATTTTTTTGGACCAACCTGTATTTTGAGACTGTTGACTTCACATTTTCATCTTTTCAACTGAGTTCTACCTGTTTATGCACAACTTACTTAAAGACTAGAATTTAAAAGATGTTAAAATAAAAAAAAAATCAGTCTAATTCAGTATCCTAAGCAGCAAAGCAAAAGTTTTCATTAAAGCATTAATTTCCAGAGATGCTAAATAATCTTATTTGAGACTATTTTTTTTCCCCAACTCTGTTGATATCTGATATTATTTAGACAGCACAGTGACAACCATGAAAAACATTCTGCTTTGAAAGCCTTTTCCTTTGCTTTAGATCCCAGTCATTAAAAAACATCTCTTGAATTGTCCTTCCTTACTCAGTTTGTAGCACAAAAATGCCAAAGAGCAGCAAAAGTTTCCCTTATAATTTTTTGCTGTTCATTCCTCTCATGAATACAGTGATGTGCTTAATTATGGTGCTTAATTATTGCCTAGCATCTTAATTCACCCTTTATCAGACCAATCCCTGTTTGTCCTTTTAGTTCTGACCAGGCGGTTTCACAGGGTAAATTTAACATTTTATCCAAAATATGATAAACCCACAAACCAACATGGGTACAATCCTGCTACCTCCTGAATCCAGTTCAAAATTCCCACTAAATTAGCCTGCAAATTCCTGTTTATTACTCAGACATCAATGGGACACGCCCACCACACAAGGCCCTAAAATCTCTTTTATTTGACTATAATTCAGGGCAGAAGTAACATAATCTTATTTTCAGAGACCACAGCAGGAAGAGATTTCTAATCCCAACTCTGACACTGACTTGAGCAAGTTATTTAATCTCTCTCAGCTGCCACTTGGCAAATGACATATTTTTTCTTTGCCTCTTAAGTACTCTGAGGATGCAGAAATAGATACAGCTTTGAAATCATTAAAAAAAAAAAAAAAAACCAAGAAAACCAAAGTACCAGGAAAGATAAAAACCAAATCAGGTGCACTGAAGGTATCATAAAATAATTACAGCACAGGATAACAACCTAAGGATATTCAGAAGTGAAGCTTCTCTTCCTACTCACACATTTTTCCAAACAGTATAAAAATCGAGATGTTTGTCTTAATTTTCACACTGCCTGAAGAAAATAAAAAAAAGGAAAAATCAAACCCAAAAAAACGAGCTTACAATTTTTTTTTTTCCTGCTGCTGCTTTGCCATTCAGGAGGTTTGAAGCAGAAGCACTGATTCTGTTTGTATTCCTGGGAACTCCAGGCTGCTCTGGCACACATTTGAAAGGTTATCTTTAAAACCAAAAGAGTTCAAAATTGATCTTTTCAAGCTAATATGTACTCCTGCACGGATGGGGCTTATGTTGCACTGTTTAAAAAGAGGGAATGAGCAAGTGCTGCTGTTGAGATTCTGTTCACAGAGCTCCTGCCCACTTGTCTCTGCTTCCCTCCTCCCATTTTTTACCTTTCCATGGCCGAGGCAGCCCTGGCATCACCACAGAACTCAGCCAAGATTATTTTTGTCGTGGAAAGTATCATTTACATAATGTCTAATTAAACACGTGACTCCAGCAAAGAATCCAGATTCCCCCTCTCCAATATTGCACAGAAACGCTCTGCCAGCACCTCCAGATAATTTATGAAAACTTACAGTCGATTTATTCCGTGTGACACTGGTAAACAAATTAATGTGGGATTTAATTGCTTTGTCTCCTCAGCTCGGGCTTGCTTTTAGCGATATTTATCTGGAATTATTATCTACAAAGAAAATAAATTGTAATTGAGCTTATAAAACTGATGGTGGTTTGAAGTTGACAACTGTCACCATTATTAATCTGAATTTCACTTCAGGGGAGAAGAATGCTTGATCAAGTATTTCTGCAAGGAAGGCTGGTTTTCTGCTGTCTCATGTTTCCTGCAGTATTGTACTCACATGCAGGTTTTTTTTTCCAGAGTTATTTATTTATTTATTGCATTTCTGTAAACCACTCTGTTTCTTTCTCCCAAAACACACCAGAAAACCGTCTTTAAGCAACCTTTTTTTCCCCAGCGAAACATAAAATAATCAAATCTCTGCAACACCTGATCCATAACCAGCACGGAGAAACAAACAAAACAACTGAAGCAAAAAAATTTCCTTAATCATTATTATATAATTCATACTGCCTCAGCAGTATTAGCAGAGATCATTAAAAAAACCCTAAATACAAATATTAGTGTACAAAATAGCAATAACCCATCTGGCTTGCATTAGCTAAAGCAAAGTTTGGATGGTGGAGAGCTGAAAAATGATGACAACATGAGCTATGCATTCCTGAAAGACCTATACATTTCCCAAATTCCTGGCTGATTACAACATATTTCACAGCTCCAGGAATTACCCACACAAAAACCCCTCTACAGGTATAAACCACCACTCTGACACTGCCTCTGTGAAGCTGCTTCAGCAGGATAAAAATAAATAAATTTGCATATTTAAAACTGAAGATAAGGATTAACAATTAAGGAATGCATGTCCCAACCAGGACAGAATTAGCTTTTAAATTCTGATTTTCACCTGAAGGTCTATTCCCTTCCTATTTTGAGATTTCCAGCAATAAAATGCATTGAAATCTAGAAGTGAAAGTTTATTTTCTTTAAGGAAAAGAACCCATGAAGGCTGGAGGATGGGAAAGGAAGTAGGCAAAAACAAGGATGTTTGGATATTTGCCACTGTGAATATGAATGACTTCAGAAAACCTTGGTTATTTCGGACTGGAAATGTTTTCTCTTTTTAGGACATAATGACCATAGCCTGGAATTACTGTGGATGAGACACGTGGGCATGAGAAACGGCTTGGGAATTGCACTGGGGAGAAGGCCAGGCAGGGATATGAGGATCCTGGCCATAGAAAAGAGCCCAGCTCAGGCTTTCAGACACTCACCTAGGCTCAGGTAATGGCATAATCGACACGCTGTAATTAAATATTTTATGAACATACTCATCCACGCTCATTTTCCAGTTCCTAAACCCAGGCAAGTGCTGCTCCTCCAACGTGCAAAGCTCAGGAAAGGTCACAGCAACAAATCCCTGGTGTTACCAAAGCAGCACAAGAGCCTTTTGCTCTGATCAAACACTCTGCATCCCCCTTTAGTGTCCCTGCTTTGGGGTGGGTGGGGAGGAAAAGGGGGAGAGGGGAGGAAATGCCCTTTCAGGTGTGGCTGGCTGAGCCAAGGGGGGAATTGTGAGGGATGGACAGACGGATGTGGCCCAGATTCCCTCTGCCCAGCCAGGAGGAGGCAGTGCAGAGCGAGCGGCTCCAGCGTGTCCCAGTCCTCTGCAGCTCTGGGGCTTTTTGGACCTCAGTCTGCACCAGGCACACTCCCAGGCCCCAGCTGAAGGAATCTCCTCTCCCAGTGACCCACGGAACCCAGCAGAGACACCAAATCCCCACACGGGTGGATTTCTGGCCATTTCCAGGCCAGCACTCCTTGCAGAGCCACTCGAGCACTGAGCTGAAGAGAGCTGTCTCCTAAAGGCTCGTAGCACAGCTCCTCTCTTCCCATTTCCTTTGGAGCCCTGGCTCTGCTCTCCATGAAAAAGCAGAAAGTAACTGGCAGCTCTTTAATTTTCTTCTTCTCTCCCATCCCCAGCAATGATCCCATGCACAAAACACGTAAGTGCTGTTTCCCACTGATGGATTGTGTCCTTAAGGAATGCCAGAACGCTCAAGCCCTTTCCTTAAAGTATTAAAGTGTCTGGGCCAGGAAAGGCAAGGAGAGGGAAAGATAAGGAAGGATGAACGCTCTTCTCCCTTCAAAGTTTGGTAAGTTACACAGGGAAAATTAAAATGCAAACTTCACTGCTCCTGAAGACAACATTGGGATAAAGTTTTCCCAGTTTACTTGTTCTATCATCTTAATGCTGCCATGGAGAACCCCAAAATGGGCCCCCCTGTCCATCAGAGCCATCACTGTAGAGCCAAGAGCATCCTGCTCAGGGATTCTGCATCTCCACCTCAGCTGTACTGACTCAAGTCTGCATCCAGTGGCACTTTTCCAGCTTCCAAAGGGACTACAACACGATACCAACCACCTCCTTTTGAGTTCTTTAGTTAATAGTATGGTGAAGGTTTCAAATCTGACACACCAGGTAATAAAAAGCAGCCGCCACACCTTGAGTTTCAGAAAAGGTTCTGGCACAAAACTTCTCTGGGTTTACAAACTCAGCTTCCAGATACACCTGCAGTGTCTGTTTCCTTTCCAAATTGTTGGGGGTTTATGACAAATTTGTATTTCTGTGTCACAGAACACTGAACACACAACTGGTGACTGAAAAGTCTTGGTAGGATCCAAACGGATCTTGTCAGGCAATTATTGATTTGTGACTGGAGGCGTTCACAGGGGAGGTTCTGCACCAACCTCAAAAAAATTGTGCCATTTTGGCACCTGGGCTGTGCTGGCAAAGGGAGGGAGGAGGTGGCTGCATCCCAGCCCTGGGCACCTGCACAGGTAAGGGCAAGGAGATATACAGGATCCTCTGCAGCACCCAGGATGCAAAAAATCATGGAATTGGGTTGGAAGGGTCATTAAAGCCCATCTTGATCCACTTCCTGCCACAGGCAGGGACATCTTCCACCATCCCAAAATGCTCCAGCCTGGCCTTGGGCACTTCCAGGGATCCAGGGACAGCCACAGCTGCTCTGGGAATTCCAGCCCAGCCCCTCCCCACCCTCCCAGCCAGGAATTCCTCCCCAATATCCCCCCCATCCCTGCCCTCTGGCAGTGGGAAGCCATTCCCTGTGTCCTGTCCCTCCATGCCTTGTCCCCAGTCCCTCTCCAGCTCTCCTGGAGCCCTTTTGGAACTGAAAGGGGTTCTGAGCTCTCTCTGGAGCCTTTACTTCAGGTGAGCACCTCCAACTCTCCCAGCCTGGCTCCAGAGGGGCTCCAGCCCTGGAGCATCTCCATGGCCTCCTCTGGACTCTCTCCAGCAGCTCCAGGTCCCCCCTGTGCTGGGCCCCAGAGCTGGGGCAGCTCTGCAGGTGGGGTCTCACCTGAGTGGGGCAGACAGACACAAACCCCCCCTGACCTGCCCCCTGCTCCTCACTCAGATGGAGCACAGCCCATCAGCTGCTCCCTGCAATTCCCAACATGCAGCTGGAGAGGATTTTCCCAACGCCTTTGCCAGGCCTGACAGACACAGGAGAGCTCAGCCTGCTTTACCTACGAATTTACAAGAGAACCTACTTCATCCTCCAGCAGGAACATCAAAAACTTGTAAGAGGTACAGAACTTCAGACACAAACAGTCCTGCAGAGCTTCTTAAATCGACTAACACAAATCTGTATCATGGGCAATAAATGCCACTGCAGGCTGGAGGGTTTCCATCCTGCTTCTCAGTGCTTTCTAATTCAAGTTCTAAACTAAAGTCAGATTTTTGTTCTCTTCTGTACTTTCTTAGAACAGGCAACAGCAACTTTCTACCACTTACAATCCCCACACAACTATTTTGCTGTATCTGAACAGAGCTACCCTTGGCAGGAATGTTTTAATCTGTGGGTGGACACCCAGCCATCATTCTGCACACACATCCTGGTTTCAGAGAACTTTTCCCTTGGGTTTCTTGTGCAGTGCAAAGCTTTGGGTTTTAGAAAGAAAAAAAAAAATCCAAATTGAGACAAGCTACTTAAATGCCAGCAAAACTTCCTGTACTGGGGAGAAAAAGGCAGAGATGAATAATCTGTCTGTAAATATCCACACATAAAATAGAAAACGTGATACTATCACTCATTCCTTGACTGGGACAAACGGAGACTCTCTCCAGCTCCATCCCTGAAGTCCAGGAGATGTTTTGGGTGGCCTCAGGTCTGTTTTCCTGGATGCAGACTTCCACAGCACCTCCTTCCAGGTCCAGAGCAGCCTCTTAATTAGCTGCTCATCAACTGCTAAACCCACGTGCATCACGTGAGGTTTCATTCTGCACTTGCTGCTGAACAGAGCAGGCTCTAAAGGAGGGCAGTTCAGAAAAAGCACAAATTATTTATGAGTATGGATCCTGTGACTTTTGCAGAACGCAACTGTACGGTGAAATATTCCTAAATGATACCCTGAAACGCTCCAGAGAGAATTCAGACACATCCACTGCCCCTTCTCCCCGGTGTCCAAAACAGCTGTAAAAGAATCACAAGTTTTTAGCAACAGATTTGTTTCCTCTGGGGGAAGGGAAAGGATCAATATTATTTCTCCAAAATCCCCTTCACAGATGAACCCAAACTTACACAGCAAAGTGGCACATTGCTGCCTGCCAAGGTTTCATGCAACATTTTACATCCAGTTTCGAACAACTCCTGAGAAAACCCCCAAAACAGTGACATTTATCCCAAACTGATGGATTCAGCCCTGCATCTTTGCTCTCTGTATTTCACATCAGGTTATGAAGAGCCAGCAGACAACATGCCAGGAGCAGGGAGCCTGCACACCAAACACTGTCACAGTTTGCTGCAGGAACAACTTCCACGGACTGGGAGCTTCCTTGCGAGCCAGTGCTCCCCGTCCCAGGCAGAGCCAGCTCAAATCGCTGCAGCAGCCACTGCACTTGAGTTCCTACACCCAGCTCAGCCCCAGTAAACCTAAACTTCCAGCCAAAAGCGGAGCTTGCAGCAGTTTGATTGGCAGCTGATGGATTTTGCTAATTAATGTAAATGGTGCTAACCTGATCCACGGCTCGCTGTTGGATTCCCATTTGGAGTTTCACTCCCAGAGATGTCTCACCCCGGACTTGGTATCACCAATAGGTGAAATAAAATCATGTACAACAGCCACGTGGTTTGGATTAATGATTTTTGCACAAATGGGGGTGGGTGTGTGTGTAATTTGATATGTTAGAGTACTACTATGGCCAGGATGTTCCAGCTTTTCTCTCTGCTCAGTATTCCCTGAACCTCCTAATGCTAAAACCTGGCACTGCTCAAAGCAGCATTTTCACCACTTTGCACGATCTATAACAATCATCATCATGTGCCCAAGAACTATTAAGGGTAAAGACAAGTCGATGACTTTGGGAGAAACGTCAAAAATACGCATTTTTTACTGAAAACACAGCTAGAGGCTAATCAAACCACTCAACACCACCAGAAATGTTTCTAGAAACTGAGCAGCCTCTTTTGCAGGGAAATGACAAGTCTGGCTACTCCTCCTCTTCCCATCTCTACTACGAGGAGTTTGAAAGGTTCCTCCTCGATTTCTAAATATAGACCTGGTGATCAGATTCTGCATGATGGGTTTATGAACAGGACAGGATGATTTCAGACTGCAACAGCACAACAAAACACAGGGCAAGTCCCAGCAGTCCTCTGAGCCCTCCCTAAGGTCACCACCCGTGGGGACACAACCCAAGAACCCGAGTCACTGAGCCTGAAACGCAACCACAAGAGAAGCAGCCAGAGCCGCTGTAAACTTGATTATGATGTGGGAAAATAGGAGAAGGGACTTCCAGTTTATAAACCATAACATTGCACTTCTGAGGGAACAAGCTGGATGTCGAAAGCATTCATAAAACCAGTAGTAAAACTATGTTCCTGATTTTTAACAACTAAAATGGACTCCCAGCACGGCAAATAACAAATACCTAACTATCGGTGGGTTTTAGGAAGTTTGCATTTATTAAAACCCCCTAGAAAACAAACCCCCAAAATGCCCAACCCCCAAACTCGATGTACAGGTCTAGCAAGTATGACAGCATATTTCTGTGAACTCCCAGCTCCTGTAACCCTACCACGCTGGTAACTCAATAGTGCCACGCACTTATTGGTGTCCCAGGAGCCTCTGGCCCGGGGGGACACGTCCGGTGCCTCAATTCAAGCAGGATGACCCCACAGCCACTTGTGTTTGTGCTCCTCACCAGCTCTGAGGAGCTTCTGCTGGCAAACCCCAGTCCGAGTCCAGCATCCTGCTAAACTTTTGTTCGTGTCTCTGGGATTCAGTGGAATTCCTGAGCAGAGTCGTTTCCTACCCCTTTGTAAACCCCCATAAACAGTTCAATCATTAACAGCATTAACAACCTGTGTACCACACAACAAACCCTTTATGGCCTCCTTTGCGTCTGCCCTCGCTGCTTGGGGCTTTTCACCTTTTCTGCTTCTCTTGCTGTCTTAGTGCACTCCAATTCTTCTTTCACGTGGGGGTGGGGAAGAACTGGAGTATTTTTCAGTTAGGAGATAAAAAGAACAACAAAAAAAACCACCCCAAAGAAAAGAAGCCCCAATCCTTTTGTTCTGCTCAGACTGATATTTTGTAAATTCGGTCTGCTCTCTCATATTTATTCTGGCCTTATAATCCAAAATGCTCAGAGATAAACGTTTCTTCACAAGATGCTCCCAACCCCCTACCAAATATTAGATATCACTTACTTAAAAATAGAAACTAAGGTCTAAATTGGTAAATTGTATCATTGATCCAGGCCTTTTTATCTGTGCTAGGAAAGCCGTAGAATATATAAACCTAGTGGAAGTCCCAGTGCATAAAAAGTGACTATTCTGGACCCTTTGTAGAACGTGTCCAAGGGCATAATTTTACATCCATTTTTCTTTTCATTGTTTGAACTATGAACTTATCAGTGGACAAGAAACCAAAACATTATCCCATGTACTTTTGGTTAGTTCAATGCTTTGTTATTTATTTTTATTTTTAATACAATGTCATTTTAAGTTTCGGAAGCAGAATCGGGGAACCGCACCCATCTCACCTCATTATTGTGGGGTCTCAGGGTTTCTAATACCAGCATATAAAAAATAAACTTACTCAAAGGTTATGTCCTTACCACCACACTGGGTTTTCTCCTTCTAGATCGTCACACAAAGCAGTCATGACCCTAAAGCAGCACTCCTTGCCCACCTGGACCTACCCCATCCCATCAGAAAACTGTCCATGTCCAGAAGATTCCTCAGATTAATTTAAAAAATTAAAACAATTACATGTACACGTTTAACCCAGGGAAGACCATCCTCTCCAAAGCCAGCCTTCCCTCAAGATCCAATTGTTCTGCTCATCATTTCTCAGCCAACTGCTCAATAAGCTGCATATTGAATGTGAGATGTCTAATGAGCGTCTCCATGACTGCAGAAATGACAACTTCCCAAAACAGAAGGTCTGATTCCCAAACTGCTACAGTCTGGATAATGTTCACCTGCTGTCAGGCTGCTGGAATATTTCTCATTGCCCTGGCTAGACACAGGACAAGTGCAATTCTCCCAGTCAAGTCCCACGTAGGACTAACTTTATAAAAATTTCTCTAGGATTTTATCTCGATTTCCCCTCATTACCGAGGTCGGTATCAAGCAGCAGCAGGGCCAATCCCCTAAAACAAGAAGCAATTTTCTGTGAGAATGACACCGGAGTGAAGGATTGTGCTCCTGCTGCCTGCAAGTCTCCCACAAGTCCCAACTGGCAGGGACACGACTGCTCCGAGAGGCTCCGTGGCTCACCTGGCTCCACCTGCCCCGCTCCCCGCCCACGCCCCGCTCGCTCCGGAGCGCGTTCCAGAGGCGTTACCAGCTCCAGCATGGGAGGGCAGCCCATGGATCCTGCCAGGAACTGCTGTGCTCTGGAGCTCTGGACACACAGATCCAGCTCAGGGGGCTCGGGGGGTTCGGAGCAGAGCACAGGGGCCATGGGCAGAGAGACTCTCACACCCAACTCACCTGGCACAAAGAACGGGGCTGACACACATGGCACAGACCCTGGCGCGAAATGACCCCGAAATAATCCCATTAATGCTGCCCAGGCCCTTCAGAGAGGGGCCAGTGCTCAGCAAAACTTCTGTGGATGCTCATGGAGAGCAGTATGGGGTGGGAACCCTCCCTCCCCCAAAACCAAAACCGTGTGTGAACTGTTCAATCACTCAATTTATCTGGATTTATCAATTTATCTCTTACGTTGCTATCATTTTTCCTTAACGATAAATTCATTCTACAAAAATTAACAATTCTATTAAAATGTCTATTTCAAGACTCTAAAATTCACTTTTTAACCTGCGTGCTCCAAACTCTCTCACGCTGCAGCTCGAGGACTGCAGAGTAAAACGAGATCTAAAGCAAACCCAGTTGTGAACCAGGTTAAATATCTCAATTTCCTTCGTGCTGGAAGTTCAGCGTCCCCTTCCCTTCCTGTCCTTCTTAACCTGCTGCTGGCTGAAGATAATCTCTGCCAGGCTTCCCAATTGCTGACACAGGAACCTCTGTGAGCACACTGAACTACTTCCTTTTCTCCTTGAAAAGATTTAATAACCTACAACTTTCTTCTCTGCCCTACTTGGAGTCTATCGTTTGCTTCCCTCTCGTATCGAATCTGCTAAAATAAAATTTTATAGAGTGTCAATTCAACAAAGGCAAAACTATAAAGTCCGTTCTGACAGCTTCCTTTCTCCAAAAAATTTAATCAAAAAAGGAAAAAAAAGAACTCCTTTGCCCTTGAGAAGATGAATTGAATAGCCTTAGGTATTCTATAGCTGTATTTATGAAAAGCTTTTGGACGCTAAAAGTCTCTACAGAAATGGGGGAAGTGTTTTGCTCAGGTCATAAAACTTCTTTTTTTCATTGCACAAGAGAAAAATATGTTGCACTCCACTGTGAGCCACCAGCTGACCTCTGGGAGAGGCACCAGCCCCATCCAGCCCAGAGGGAAGTGGTGCCCTTGGGATAATAACCCCCAAAACCCCACAAACACACACAGAAAATATAATTGCCCCCCTCAATCTAAAAAGATTTCTCTCCAGAAACACACAGTGCTCTACCCAGACATTAATTAAAAGTTTTCTTACCCAAATCATGTTATTAACATTTAATATTATTTATGGCAGCACCAAATCACAGGAAATACTTGAAAAAAAAATTTTAAAACGTCAGAATGTATCATTTTCTACATAAAAAATTAAAATAAAGTAAAAATCATGTAAAAGTAATGTAAAGCTCCCTGGCTATCAATGAAAACAAAGCCAGCACTTTTAAACATTGAATAACTCCACATATTTCCCATTGAATACTTTATACTGGAATGTTGCAGGAATTTATTATTTTCCTCACTTTTATCCAAAACAGTTTAGTTTGATTTTAAAATTTTGTATTTTAGAGTAGTGAGAAAAACTTGCAACAAGCAAGATTTGGAGAGACCAATTTCAGGCAGAACAGGTAATTTCTCTTGGTTCAAGCCCCTCCCAGTCTGTCTGATGTCAAAGACTCAATTGACTTGTGTATTGCTATATAAAAACCTAAATAAAACCCCAAATCCTCTCAAATCTGGTTTTATAAATTATAACAAATATTAACGTATTTTTCATCAGACAGTGAATCATGGGGAAAATGCATAAATAACTCGTTGCTGGTTTGAAGATAGTTTCATTTCAGCTGATCGAACAAATCCCTTTTTCTTGCTTGAGACAGAATTATAGAATATTTATTTGAAACAATGTTGAACAGTTGTGGTAATTGAGAGAAAAAGACAATACTTTAGGACAGGCTTGGGTTTTGGGATTTTTTTCAGTCTAGAACAGGAAAAAAAAAATTTAAATTAAGTTAATTTTTAGTAAGCTCCAGCTAACCAGAAACTAACATAGAATAGTATCACTACCTTGAGTTTAAGGTATCCAATAAAAATTAAATTCAGAAATCAAGTTTCTGTACTGGTAAGAGGTCTACTCATCCTAAATTACCACTTTTTTTTGTTATTCTTTATGGAACTATGTAAAATTATCCTCCTGTATTAGGTCCACAATGATTTTTACAGAAGACAGTGACAAAAAATTAAAATCCCACATTATTCCTGATATTTTATACATTACAGTAATATCAGGGCTCTGGTTACGATTGGCAAATGCACAGAAAAACACTGTCCAATACAGAGACACAAAGTAATTTAGTCAGTCCTTGAATTCAAAGGGATCAGAGAGTAATTCTTAGAATGCAGATTGTTTAATGTTTACAAAATCAACGCATCTGGTTCCTTCTTCTGCTGAGGTTCCTCCAAAAATTTTGTTCCTGTTTTTATTGAAATACTTAAGCACTCAAAAGAAACTGAGTTATTCAAGAGAAACCCCCTTGCTCACTAAGGTACACTGAATTTATTTCATTTAAGCCCTGCTTCAAACCATTATCCCAAAGTAGAAAATGCTAAATCATATTAAAAGCCCCCGTTCAATAAAGGAAGAAACTTTTCTGGCTGTATTTAAAGGAAGAATGTTTGTCCCCATATTTATGTCTAGAAATATTTATTCCAAAAAAGAGGAAGATACAAGAAATTTAAAGACTCATTTTCATATTTGTTCTAATTGTAAAACATGTTTCCTCTTTTTTTTCTTTGTGGAATAAATTCCTAAGCCTTAAAACTCCACCAATAAGAGTTAAAATAAAGAAGTTCAATTCTCTACCAGAATGCATTTGCTCAAGTGTAAAGCTAACAAATGCTAAAATTTTTGGCAACACGTCCGCATTTCTGAATCATTAGGTAGTCAAACTATTTTTTGATTTTGCTTGCATGATGTTGGATTAGAATAATCCATATAAATGGGTGGTTTTCCCTGCCTAGGAATACCGCTGATGCCCAGGAATACAGCTGATGGCAAAAGGAGGCACAGAAACTCGGGGAGGTTCGGCAGGATCCAGCAGAGCTCCCTGGGATGTGCAGCACTGGATTAGGATTGTTTACTCAGGGGACGAGCAAGGAGAATATATTCAAAGTAAACACAACACGGGCAAGGCATGCCCAGCATTCCAGGCACCCGTTCCAGAGCAGAACCACGGGATGCTTTCTGAGGGAAAACTCCAACACGGGTGGGCTGCCCACGAGAGAGGGGAGCCAACGCCGCGGAACCCACGCGGGACAAAGAGAACCGGCTGGGCTCCAGTCGTGGATTTAACTCCCTGGAGAATTCCCTCGTGGAAACCCAAACATCTGGGCCAAAAGTCCTCCAAGATGCTCCAGCACTGCTGGTGCACTGCTACAGGTCCTCGTGTGAGAGCTGCAGGGCTGGGTGCCCAGCCGGGCCCGCTGAGCAGGGCTGCAGCTACTTCCAGCTCTTCCAAGTTGAGGCAGCAACAGTGGCAATATTATGGAATTATTTATACACTCACAGGCCTGTTTACTTCCCTTTTCAAATCATTCTGGATGTAAAGGCTGTGATTAAGCAGCACTTTCTGGTTGATGCTGTGTGAAAATATTCTTGATATTTGTGGGTTCAGCCAGGCTCCCAGGTGGGTTTTCCCATCAAGAGTCACCACCTCCCCTTCCCATCACATTGTGGATCCCAGGGCTGGAGTCCCTCTGCTCTGGAGCCAGGCTGGGGGGATTCACCTGGAGAAGAGAAGGCTCCAGGGAGACCTCAGAACCCCTTCCAAGGCCTGAAGGGGCTCCAGGAGAGCTGGAGAGGGACTGGGGACAAGGGATGGAGGGACAGGACACAGGGAATGGCTTCCCACGGCCAGAGGGCAGGGATGGATGGGATATTGGGAAGGAATTCCTGGCTGGGAGGGTGGAGAGGGGCTAGGATGGAATTCCCAGAGAAGCTGTGGCTGCCCCTGGATCCCTGGAAGTGTCCCAGACCAGGCTGGATGGGGTTTGGAGCAACCTGGGACAGCAGAAGGTGTCCCTGCCACGGCAGGGAGCAGAATTAGATGAGCTTTAAGGCCCCTTCCAACCCAAACCACTCCATGGTTCTGTGATCTCGTGGCGAACAATTCCCACACCCCCACAGGCCCCCGCTCCCCAAATGCCCCCAATTTTCATGCCAGCCCTGACAACCTCTGCACCAGCCCAGCCTCCAACTCTCCCCCAAACACGGGGAGGCTTTGCCTCCATCCCCTTCCCTCCCCGCTGCCATCCACATCCCCTGGCACTGCTCCTGACCACCAACCCCTCTCCCCAGCGTCTGCCTCTTCCTAACGTCTCACTGTCTCACTGCTCGCTTCCTTCCTCCTCTGGCCCCCGAGGCCTCTCCAGCAGCTTTCAGTTACAATCCCTTCCCTCCCGGGGAGCCAAACCCCCTGTTCCCTATCACAAAAAGCCACAGAGAACCCCGGGAAGGGCTATC
>VWZT01009551.1:0-13558 GCA_013397055.1 Pachycephala philippinensis
CTGCCACACGCCGCCACACGCTGAAGAGTACACAATTCCATGGATTAATATATGCTTTGGGCCAGGTGGGAACGCCCATGTGTCTCCCTTGCAGGGGCTAGCTTGACACTGTCCCTTGCAACACTGAGGGTCTTGTTGCATTATCTCTGGTGCAGGGTCTGGGGACCCCTTTGAGGGGGGTCCCTGTGGTGGGCTATGTCACCCCCTTCTGCTGTGGACAAGCTTTCCCCTCCTGGGTGAGGGTCCCTCAGCTGAGCTGGTCTGCACAGTGGAGGATGGGCTGTCACCGTGCCTCTGACCAGAGGCTTTTCCAACACACACCCAAAACCTCTCTCCCCCCACCCCTTGGTGCGAGGGTCTGTGCAGCCTGGTAGCTGATAGCCCTGGGGCTGTGGTCTCCACCTTGGAGGCGTTAAGTTTGTGCTTTGTAATTGTCCCCAGCCCTGAGTTGTTTCTTTATCTTATCTTCATCAGCGAGCAGTCCGGGGCCTCTCAGAGCCCCGTTCAGGGTGTGGTAGTTTTCTCTGCAGCTTTTGTAATACAGTTTTAAAAGTCCTTCAAGAAAATGTTTAAGTCATAATTTATAATATTTCAGTCTCTGACACCATCCAAGTGTATTTTTCTTATAAATTCTGCAGTGGCTGTAGTGTCACAGTTGTTCACTGTGGACAAGTGAATACCTTAACAAGTATTAATGACAGTGAATGTAAGCACTGGAATAAATCTTCTGGAGCAGACAAATCCCTTCACACTGAAGGGAAAGCAACAGTCCAGTGTTTCCACAGTGTAATGCAGGATTGCATGACCTATATCCAGTACAGGAAGCAAACAGACTGCAGGAGCCCTGAGATATATCCCCCCAAAAGCCAACTACCACTTGTAGCACAGTACCTCACTCAATGTTAAATTGGGGATTCTCATATTATGCTGAGTTTTAGAGGTTAGGTGTGTCAGCCTAAAGTTTGGCATCTCCATTTGGCTATGGCAGGTCAGAAAGAGGCTGTACAAATCAAACCAAGCTCACTCTCAATATTTCTGTCAGTGAATATAACTTCCAAAACCACCACAGAAATCTTGCCAATCACTGGAGAATCTACGAACACTGGAGTTGTGCTAAAGTTATTCAGACTCCATATGGTATGAAATCAGACTTCTGTTGCTGTGCCAGCAATGAAAAGCATAATACTGGCAGCAACTCCAGAAAGTTGTGCAAAGTTGGAGTGTCAATCACGTTTTTTAGATGTCTAGAAGATATCTAATACAAAGTTAGAAATTTTTATAGTTGATTGGGGGTTTTTGATGGTGTTTTTTATTGTTGTTGTTTGCTTGTTGTTTTTTTTTTCCCCCAGCATTGCTAGTCTTCAGGCATAAATTTAACGTCATCACTATATGAGGTTGTAGGAAGCCATCAAAGTTGTCAATGTTCTCATAGATGATTTATGATTTTTAGTTTGCAGAATGATGCTACTTTGAGTAAAGTGCCATCAAACTGATCAGTTTATGTTTTGACAGTTCAGTATGTCAGTTCTAAGCCTGTTCAAGATCAGAGGCATATATTGAACGGACAGTTAAGAAATTGTGTTTGTGGTAACCTTTTCAAAAAGTCACTATAGATGCTGAATTGTTTATCTGCTGATTTAAGAGTTAGTTTAGTTACTTCAAGAGTGTCCTTTTTAGCTTTAGAAACACCAATTTATTGAAATTATTAAACCCATTATGATGAATAATCACAGCATTACAGAATCAGGATGGGTTAGGTTGGAAAGGACCACAGTGGGTCTGGTCCAACCTCCCTGCTCAAGCACCCTAGAGCACATGGCTCAGGATAGTGTCCGTATGGAACTTGGATATCTCCAGTGAGGGGTAACCCGTAACCTCTCCAGGCAATCTGTTCCAGTGCATAGTCACCCACACAATAAAGAAGTTCTTCTTCATATTCGGAGGGGACTTCCTGTTAATATATGATATAATGCATAATGAAAACATAGAACATTTTTAAAATATAAAAACATATATATATATGTCTATTTATCCCTTTTTCTTTAAAAGCTTCATCCACCTTTCAGACGGGATGCTAAAAGACATCCTGATTTGGTTGATTTCTTTTGATTGAGAGGTGTATGAAGTTGAGCTGGACTCTATCTAATACGTTTTTCATTAGTGAAGTACAGTATAGAAAGTGGGAAAGAGAAGGAAGGGGAACTCAAAGCAAGGTTATGTTTTGATCATATCTTGAATTCTCTTTGAGAAGAGTTGTGAACTAAATAAACTTTGTATTCATTAAGTGTAGAGTGGACATTCTGAAAAAAATCCAAATTAATGAATTTTTTTCAGTTTGTTCCATTTCATGAGCATGGTGAGAGTTGTTTCTATTTCAATTATGTGGTAAATATTTGTAGGCATGTCTTCCTTTGTTGTTAATTCCTTCTGGTTTCAGATAACTGGCAGGTTATACTGAAGCTTAAAAAAAAATTCTTCTAAAATATATGTCTCTGAATTCTAAAATTTGTTCTTCAGCTAATGGTTTGCTTCTGCTTTGGCTTCCAAAGCTTAAATAAATATGCTGCTGATCAAAATATTTGGTTTTCTTTATGGTTTGTCACGTTTCTTCCATATCTTTCTCTAACATTTTAGCCGAAGTCTGTTTCCCACTACAATATCCAAATTAAAAAAAAAAAAAAAAATACATCTTTTCAGTTTCGATAAAAAAAATTTCATTCAAAAGACAAAAAACAAGAAGCAACTTAATTTTCGTATCTTTGCTTTACTATAATCTGTGGGGATCACAACTATATTACTAAGAGGAAAGCACAAGATACAGATGTGTGCATTAGAAGGGACAGAAAGTATGGAGTCTGCTTGGAATTTACAGTTGAGTGGGTGGATAGGAAGGTATGCAACCAAACAGTTTTAGTTCAGAAAACAAGAAACATTTAGATAAACCCTGGATGTGAAATGTGGCTAACCACCTCTAAGAAAAACTAAAAAACCAACAAACCAAAAACAAACCAACAAACAACACAAGAAAAAACTTCAAATTTAATTAAATGTGTGCCATTTCTACTGGGAACTGTAAAGACTTTATGGTGACATGTATAATGAGAAATGGGAGAACTAAATGAGCATAAGCTCTGACTATAAGTAAAATCAATAGATAGTTTTCCAGTATTCGCAAGAATATGGACAAAAAATTATAAAAAAATTTAATATTATTTCCTAAAATATTTCCTTTACCACTATTTTGATCACTTCAGAACTCTCCGGGGCTGTTCTGTTTAACTACTAATATGAAAAAGATTCTTGCCTTTCTACTGAATCATATCTGTTTTTCTATGAAAATGCTGACTGACTGCCAAGTTGATCAGCGTGCAGTGCTTCTACAGGTCTAAAGCTGTAACTACAATGAAATTTGATTAGGAGTTTTGTTTTACCATCGCTTATCTTGTTGTCTTTTCCCTTCTTTGCAGTGACATTGGTGAGTTGTTCTGTACAAGTTTTACAAAGTGATGCAAAGGAAATTGTAGTGTAAAACATGGTGTAATAAGGGAGTTAAAAAATATACTACAGCTAAGTAAATTTATCCTGTCTATAGATACCAGTAAAATATTGTTATCAATCTGTTAAGAAAGAATAACTTTATTTAATGAGTACAAATCTCTGCCTAAGAACTCATCAACTCTAAGTGAATATTTCATTTTTTGTCTAAAATTAACAGGGAATCCTAGTTTTCCTTTTTTTCCCCCTTTTTTTTTTTGTGCTCTCCTACTGCACAGAGGAGTACAAAATGGAGTTGTATGGTAATTGGAAACTCTCAGATGTGTTTTGAAGAGGTAGTTCTCCTCCATTCCAATTTCAAAATCCTGAGGTTGTTAAGGATGTACATGCACTACCAAAGCTACATAGAAAAAATGCAAAGCTATGGGTCCCCAAATCATTATTAATGACTAGATATACTCATTTTATTTGTATGGAATGGTAAGTAAGAGGTAATCTAGCAGACATTGTGCTATGCTATATCTTTGCCTAAACTCTACAAAGAATTTTAATTTCCTTGATGATCTGATTAAAAATCCCTGGATTTTTAATACCATTGAAAATCAAACCACAAGAACCATGGAAATCAATTACAGAGTTTTCAGTTCTGCTTGTAATTACCCATGGTCTTGGATCCCATAATGAATCTTGTATTCTAATTCAGCAAGAACATAAGTGAACATAATATTGGCAACAAAAGATAAACATAGAAAACTGGTATTAAAAGGCTTCAGAACTCTAATGAACTCTGTAATGACTTGGGAAAACTGGCCAGTTTGCTCTGTCCTTTCTTTCTCCATATTGCTAAATGATGCACTAGTTTGAGCTGGGATAGAGTTAATTTTCTTCACAGTACCTAGGAAGGGGCTGTGTTTCGGATTTGTGATGAAAACAGCGTTGATAATTCAGGCATGCTTTCATTATTGCTGAGCAGGGCTTACAAAGCATTTTCTGTTTTTTTACGCCTACAACAGTGATGAGGCTGGGGTGATACAAGAATTTTGGGAGCAGACAGGTGACCCCAAATCACCCAGGGGATATTGCTTATGACCATATGATGTCATGTAAAGAGGGACTGGACTTTTTTACTCCAGTCTCTGCCCTGAGATTGAAGGTCCCAAGAGATACAAGAAGAGCAATTTCCAGTGAAAAATGAAAAAATAGTTGTTGACTACTTCAGCCTTCCCCATGTCAGCTGTCATCAGATCCCCTGTCTTATGGGGGTACAATTTCTTTTGTCTTCCTTTTCTGACTAGTGTCCCTGTATGAAGCCCTTATTACTTTTCTCATCCCCTGCCAAATTTAGTTATGGCTAAGTTTGTCCCTTAGCTTTACCAGTCTCGTACTTACACTCCCAACCCGTATCCCCATAATCTTCCAAGGATGTGTGTCCCTGCTTCTACTGCCTATCCTTTTTCCTCTTGCGTTTCAGCTCAACCAAGAGATCTTTATTCATCTACGCTGGTCTCAAATCGTCCTTGCCTGATTTCTTGCATAAGCTTGTGCTCTAAGAAAAATGTCATTAAATATCTGACAGATCTCTTCTGCTCCTTTATTCCTGAGGGCAATTTTGCAGAATGTCTGTCCCATCCACCAGTTCCTTAAGCAACTACGTTCCCAAGGTTTAAGATCTTGACTAAACTTTTTGCTTGGCCTATATCCCTTGAAACAGTGAATTTCATCAAGGCACAATCGCTGCAGCCCAGGCTTCTACCAATATTGACCTCTCCAATAAATACATGACAGCAAACTTTGAGAATAGCTACAAGTGTAAAAATCTTCCTTGCAGGAGGCTTTTGTTTGTATCAAATTACAGGGATGGAACAATAAAATTAAGTTGAACCTGACCAATAGCCAAAACTTTTCAGTTAATTTTTTTCAGTCTTTGGAATTTCAACACCTTAATGCTAAATATTACAAAGAAGGAGTACCTGGTAACTGATTGTGAGTGTATGATGTTTTCACCATCTTGAAGTAATAGTGGAATAACTGTATACAACATTTTATTGTGTAGAAGTGTAATGTAAAACAGAAGAAACACCAATGCACAATGCACTGCAGGTGCCGTCAAGATCTGTGTGTGTAAGGCTCCTGTAAGCCAAAGAACTTTCATACCTCAGTCAGTGTAAGCACAGGCACCTTTGGAACTGTTTGCAGAAGTAATTTTCAAAACATCTTGATTTGATTCATCAAACAAAAGTGTTTGCAAATGTTGAATGCCATTTCAGGGGAAGTAATAGGAGCAGTGTCAGCATTAGGGGTCTTTTATAAATAAGTGGTGGTCTCTTCACAACAGAAAGGGGAGGCAACCTTTGTTTTCAAATCATATTGTCAAAGGGGGAAGGCAAGGTGAATAACAGATAAGACTATTTTAAGATCTGACAGCTGCAGTATTTCAAGTAACTATTGAAATCAACTCATGAGAAGGAATTTATTCCCTTTGCAGCCCAGCATCACTCCTGAGCATCCAATATGACTTTCAGAAGTATGAGATGATATATTATTTGCTACCTTTTGCAGTGCATTCATTTCATGGTGGAATTACAAATAACATTTGGGAAGGCCATCCTTGTCATAACCTGGAAGTAAAGCAGTCTCAAATAGGGATTACATTTCTAGTTTTGAGGTCATCTCAAAAGTTTCAAAGCAGTATTTGCTACATTAGAGGCTAGAGAAAGACTACAATACCTTACAGAATATGCTAAGTTGAAAGAGACCCACACAGATAATCAAGTCCAACACCTGGCCCTGCACAGCACCATTCCCAAGAGTCACACCATGTACCTGAGAGCATCATCCAAAAATTTTTGAACCGTGTCAGGCTTTGTGCTGGGACAACTTCCCTGGGCAGCCTGTTTCAGTGGCCAAACACAAAGCAGAACCTTTTCCTAATATCCAACCTAAACCTCTCCTGACACTTCAGGCCATTCCCTTGGGTTCTGTCACTGGTCACCGGAGTGAAGAGATCAGTGTCTGCTCCTCCTCTTCCCCTTACAAGTTCCAGACTGTAACGAGCTCTCCCCTCAGTCTTGTCTTCTCCAGGATGAACAAACCAAGTGACCTCAGCGCCTCTTCATATGTCTTCCCCCAAGGCCTTTCACCATCTTGATGACCTTCTTTTGGACACTCTATAATAGTGTGACAGTATAGACATATAAATATGTCTTCCTTATACTGTGGTACCCACAACTGCCCGCAGCACTTGAGATGAGGCTGCCCCAGCCCAGAGCAGAGCAGGACAATCCCCTCACTGCCTGGCTGGCGATGCT
Organism: Pachycephala philippinensis; assembly: GCA_013397055.1. Classification (NCBI taxonomy): domain Eukaryota; kingdom Metazoa; phylum Chordata; class Aves; order Passeriformes; genus Pachycephala; species Pachycephala philippinensis. The sequence goes on from VWZT01009551.1 coordinate 6,804, forward strand.
GGGCCTGATGCCCCCAGGACACGCTTGGCCCTGCTTGCTGCCAGGGCACTGCTGGCTCATATTCAGCTTTCTCTCAACCAGTACCCCCAGGCCCCTTTCCACAGCACTGTTTTTCAACTTCCCTTTTTCCAGTCTGTACATATACCCATGGCTGCCCCATCCCAGATTCCTAGATATACTGTCCCATAAAATGGATTGGACTGATGGATAGTTGTATGAATTGGTGCTGTGTATTGCAATTCTTCCTTACTTTGAGGAAGTCACGTAGCACTCTCTATATCCAGACTTTTTCCTACTCTTGCAATACAAGCACTTTTTACTTTACACTGAAGATTTTTATGTGACTTATAAATCTCCTCCAGGGGGTGTGGTTATCATAAGATAATCACACCCTTGGGGGATTAAAACCACTTATCTCTGGATCATGACTTCTAATACCCCAGGGGTGTGATTATCTCAGGAAACTCACACTCTCTGTCATGCCTAATTGCTTAATTATTACAGTGGCAAGTTCACACTACTATGTAGGAGTGAAAGTTGTGTCAGCAGTTCTCTTAGAAATTTCTGTTTTCAGAAATCTGCCATGAAAAATCTGCTTCAGGCTGAAGCAAAAAAACATTCTGCCTGGGAGCAAATACCTCTACCAGATTTCTAAAAATTATCTTGATTATATTTTAGCAATATCAGTGAGAAATAAAAGTTAACTTTATATGTTTGTGTTACAATTGACATACAGCCAAGATTCTGACAGGGAATTAAATGGAGTCAAAGGTAACTACATTTATTTAAATATATTTATAATTATGTAATGATTCAAATTCACAAAGTCTTTGGGACAAAAGTATACAGGGTTCAAATGTCTCTCTGAAAGTTTATTATGGCTTCGGTAAGAGTCAAGAAGGACTCAAACTTACTGATTTATAGCACTAATGAATCCAACCCAGTTAGATTGCACTCGGTGAGCACATAAGTACAAACTGAGTTTCTTAACCGGGTTCCAAGAAGCACTGATAACATGGATCTACAGCCAGAAATTCATGTTTGTTCAAGTTTCAAAAATTTAGACATATCTTCTAATTGTAGTTAAAAAACTTTCCAATTTATATTTGTACAGCTAGGAATTGCTGTTCTTTTTAATTTTTAATCTAAGTGAAAAAGGAAGGTTAGCACACAATATACTGGTGTCCTTGCCCTGTAGCTGAAGTATATCTAAAATAATGGGAGTAACGGTAACTCTGCAATGCATTTTGTACTTTCAGCAGTTTAAAATATTCTACCCATTTTGCATGAAAAGTTGATTTTCATGTGTTTAATGTTCAAATAGGCTCATGTGAGTTTATGGCCACAAGTCTATTTTTTCCAAATAAAATTTAACAAACACACCATATATATCATTGCATTTTATTTTTACTTTAGACAAATGCAAAAAGACATGAAAATATCTGTATTTTGAAGTATTTTACTAAGATCCTGTGTGGAAAAGGACAGTCCACAGAGTATTGGAAAATAAATCAGTGCTCTAATTACTTTTTTTTCTTATAAAATAAAATATAAAATTGATCACTGGCTTAGGCATTTTATGGAATGTTATTTACAATTAAAAAATGATGCAGAAAACCCATTACATTTCTGTCTCTGTATTTCCTGACAGAACAGGACCTGAACTGATTGGAACGGCAAGATAAAACCGGTAAGTTAAGGGATTTTTAAACACTGTTTTTACATGTGTTATTTGCTGCTTGTCTTAGAGAGGAGAGTATGTTTGTTTTTTTTTTCTCTAAACTGGGTATGGCTGGAGTGACCATACCATTCACATATATGAATCATAACACTTACTTCTTTGTTAAAGAATGTTGCTCACAGAACCTGACACATTTAAGGAAAAAGGAAAAGCCTGAGAGCAGCTTGTGTGTAACTGTAGTAGCTCATCTGGCCATCCAGATAGCCAGAAGAGAAGATTATTTCTCAGTGAGAAACTTGAGGAAGGTGGATTACTTTGGTGGACTACAGATTGCCCTGGTCTTCTGTGGGTCATCAGTTCACAGTGAATAGCTAGCAACAGATAAATAGCAAACTTCCTTTGAAACCTAAATAATACTCGAAGAAGCACACAGAAGTAGGCAGAGATCCAGACAACATTATTACTTAATAAAAAGTTGGATTTTCTTTTTTTTAGATTATTTACAACATTAGTTTCTTGAATATAGTTCAGACAAATTTAAAGGGTCCATGCGCCATTAAAAAGAGGACTGTTTAGCTCAGTGGGAAAAATTCTTAATATTACAAGGTCTTGCAATAAGGCTGGTCCATCGTTCTGTGCTGAATTTTCTACTTCAATACTGTGTTCATTTTCAAATGACAAGTTTTAATTTAACCATGTGAAATACTGGCATACTTTGCTTCAAAGAAATAATGCATTTTGTATGGATTCTACCACATGTTAAGACTTTAATCCTGCTTTCCTGCAGATAAGCAGTCCTGGAAAGACGGCTGAATGCTGTGGATGACTGACAATGCAATACTCATTTGATACTGTTAGAAAAGGCAGTTTAATCTGATAATTTTTTTTTGTTGTTGTTGTTGCTTTTATTCCTCTTTTCTGCTCTATTGTTGTCCACCTGGCCTGCTCTTTTTTACAGTGTCTTCTACCTCTCAGTATGACAATAAGTATACAGATGTATTGACCACCAACAGATGAAGAGTGGGTAAAATCAACTGTTATTTTTAATCATGGACTCCAAGATAGTTTATAGGGAAAAAAACCCTTTTTTGAACATGACTAGTTGCTAAGTGATATGATAGTGATTCCTTGATGGGACTATCTAAAAACAGAGGCTAGACAAAAATAAGGGAATAAAAATGGGTATATTTATTGAAAGGCCTTCAGGTGCATTTAGGGCAGTCAAAGCCCACCGAGGGCTACACCCAAAATGGACAATGGGGGTCACTGGTTTCACACTTTTATAAGTTTGGTTCATTTGCATATTGGGGGTTAATCCTCCAATTACAACTTCAGGTAGTGAAGTCATTACCCTAGGTTTCCTCCCCCCTAACCCACTTGTGTTTACATTTCTCGGGGCCTGAGACAGTAAGGTGTCCTTGAGTTTCAGGCCTAGAGAGGAGTTGTTTTATCTGACAAAAATGGGAGTGACGGCGATTGAAACACAGAGACTAGGCATTGATGATGTAAGGACATTTATTAAGAAGTGGCAGAGATATTTATACTGTTTAAGTTTCCATATAACAATTTCCATTTGTTCTGTCTACGTGTTACTGAACGCATAGTAAGGTATAAAGTTACTCTTTTTTTGCGTACTTGCTTATCTTGCTGCAGGATGTTCTGCAATTTTCGCCAGGGTGTTCTGTTCCATGCAGAAGGATGTGATTTTTGCAGTTTTTTCTATCTGCGTCTTTCTCATAGCTCCTGCTGTACCATTTTTAACAAGTTAGCTGCGCTGTTCATGGTTAACGCATTCTGTTCTGCAACATGGGAGGACAGTAGCTAACAGGCTATATGGAGTTCAGAATTATACACTAAAGAATTACAGGATATGAAAAATACAAAAGTTAAAATCCTAAGGCGTCAATAGAAGCTGTAAACCCAGGATATAATTTTGCTATCATGAAGTCTTTTTGTTATGTACCACTAGAAAAATGAGGGGGAGATTGGGTCATATTATACAGAGGACAAAATATAAATTAAAGCATGGTTCATATACAGATTAGTGAATTACATAATTAGAAATGAATAAAGGGGCTTAGTATTTCCTACGAGGTACATTAGTGGAGAGAGATATACCATATGATGCCACTGTAGAATAAAGATTTCTTGCCCACTGGCTCACAGTTATAGTCAAAGCATGTTTGGATTATGTTCTTTCAAGAAGAAATTCCATTTAAAATTACTTACCATGAGTGCTTACACTCTGGATACAATAAAAGATAACTTGACAACTTATGACAACAATCCTGAAATGTCTATGTGGGTATTTGTGTGTGCATAACAAGGTAGCAAAAAGGGTTAGAGGGCAGGGGAATGGCAGATATGTGAAACAAGAGGAATGCAAAGAGTGAGAGAACCAGAGAAGAGATGAAAGGTAAAGAAAGCAAGAGAAAAAGAAGAAATTCTTTCTTTTGAGTAGAAAGACTGGAGAAAAAGGACAAAACCTCAATTAAATTCATGAGAAATAAGAGTGACTAAGCGTGAATGAATGAAATTAAGAGAAATAAGGACAATTGGTGATGGCTTGCCAACTGCATTTCTGATATAAATGGTGAAATACCAGGTTATACCCTTGCATTGTTGTGGTTTTACTGACCGGTATGTTTTACTGGAGTACTTTTATAAGTATTTCTTCAAAGATAAAAATACCCTGATAGCTTCTGAAGATTTTCTGTTAATACTACTTTGAACTACTACTACCAATCAAAATCAAGCAATTTTTCTACTTTCTTTATTTTATAGCTTTTACAACTACAACGAGCAGTATTAAAAATACTTAACAGTAATAAAATAAAAACTGAAATTTGGTTCTCAGTGTAATACTTAGCCTTTCTTTGCGTAAATAATAACCTTCAGAGACTAAATTTATGACAGCACTGACATTATGGTGCCCAATGAGGGCTGTACAAGATTAAAGCTAAGTATGACTTTTAACTACATTGTTTTGTCTTAAGTCTTTCTGTTTCAGTCATCAGAAAAAGTTGAGCTATGCTGTTCTCTTTAATAACTGAAGAACACAGTATGTTCCTCTCTTGTACTACTTTTATGTGTGCAAAAAGAAATAGCTTTAAACCTGTCAGTTTAAAAATAGACTATCTTACTAATTTCTGTATTTTTCTCAATTCAAAATGAATTTTTTTAGTTACAGAAAATTATAAATATACAAAAGCGACTGCTCAGGAAAGTAAAGAACATATGTCAGTAACTCATGTTTTCTTATCACTCATCTATAGCACATGCTGTACAAAAAAACCAACCAACAACTATGGATAGCAATTAGAATTATTCTGACCATAATTTTTAGAACAGCTCCCTCTCCTCTAAGTCCTGGAAAATTAATTGCTAATTTTAGCAAAATTATATATACATATTACATATTATATAATACATCATATATACCACTATTATACATTATATACAAATTTCAGCTAAAATGGTGAGATTAATTAAATTATTTGCAATCTTATATAATTCTTTTGCTGCTGAAAGAGCTTATGAAGACAAAGCATATTTTAAAGAATATTTTCTACATTATCAACGTAATTTTATGAAACAAGAGCAATAGATAAATCACATTTTATTGAATGCTGATAAACCATTACAAACCCTGTTGTTTCTCTCTCGTAGAACAAGTCTGACCTTTTGTCAGACATCAGCTATGCAGTATCTTATTCTTAATGAATTTGGAAAATTACATTACAGAAAGACTGTAATGAATGCTCTGTCACTATGATGTGAGCATATGTGACCAGGAATTGCAATAACAATGTAAAGGTCAGGTAGGAATTTTCAGTTCAGTACAACTCCTAAGATATCTTACATAGGTATCAAGTATGCAATTCCTTGTTCTTTCTTTAATTAAGATAATATTTAACTGAGAAAATATTAAAGACTGATTAAATATNTTGAGACCTAAGCTGAATTTCTTCTGTCAACCTACCATTTCTTGGGATGATTCCAAGTTTAAGCCTCCAGCTTCCTGAGCACACCAACACCCCTCATCACCACCCTTGTTTGTTTGGGGTATTTGAAATGAGCATTTATGGTAAAATTATGAACACCAATCTAAGCTTTCTAAGACAGAAATATTAAGCCTAGCTGAACGTAGTTAGATAACTTCATAGTAAATGGGATTGTAGAGCCATTTGATACTGTAGCTTCTTGAAGCTCAGTATTTTGTCTATTACTTTCATTGGCAGTATCTGTAAAAAAAATGGCAGTTAGCAACAAACCCAAGTTTCATAAAGTTCTTCTACAACTTAAGATAAAAGAGACNTGTCTGTGTTGTAGACTTCCTGCAAAATAGAATGCGATGGGGTTGATGGTGGGGTAGGAGGGGAAAAGTGGGAATGAGTGAGCTGAAACATCGGTGGATACAGCCTCTGAATTTTTTTCCATTCTTGAAGACTCTGTTAGAGAATACACAACAAATGTGTTGACATTTTTAAAATGTTGCTGAATTCAAGGATTTTTCATCTAGATTATACCGTCTCCTTCACTTTTGTCAGTTATAAGAAATGGACCAAAATCTTAGTGTTAACCTAGTCTTCTTTTTATTACCTCCTAGTAAGCAGAAGGAAGCAAATCTTGCCAGGAATATTTACTTTCACATTTAACTGTAGAATGGCTTTTCTTTCACGACTTTTGGTGTCCAATGGATGTTCGTATCACCAATGGCAAATATGACAAAGAGGATGGTACTCAGAGAGAGCCTCAGAATTAATTTCTCTTATGCCAAGTAGCTCTATGTTTTTTTCATGTATTTTTAGGGAAGTATTCTTTGTTGATTTGGTGGGTTTTTTTTCCCAAATGGCAGCTGCAGTAAGAACTCAAAAAATTTGTAGATGATGTATCGTGTGTGACAGCCTTTATATAATAATTTATCCTTCATGGCAGGAAGGAATTCCACAAGTGCCACCACTTATTACAATTTTCACAGTTCATAGAGCTTATAGTTGGAGGGAGCTTCTGGGTCATTTGGTGCAAGACTCAACCTATGCATTAAGTTTCCTCACGTAACCTCTACCATCTC
>VWZT01009554.1:900-19393 GCA_013397055.1 Pachycephala philippinensis
GGAGAATACCGCTGTGCAAATTCTAAATTATAAAGTCATCTATTGCTAGTATTATAGACCACATAATGTAGGACAGAGAGACTAATGTGGGAGGTGGGGAGGGCTGAAAGCCTCATCATAAGGTAAGTTGTTATAACCTACAGCTTATTTAGGCCTATTATTTGAAGGATCACAGTTGTAGTGAGCAGGACAAGGAGTATTGATGACTTAGTCCAGGGTCACTTTCCTACTTCTGCCTTACTGAAAAGAGTCCCCATGCAGGGCTACTAACAGCAGCCTGGATATGCCTTCACAGCTTCCCACAAGTCTTCAAAGATTTTTATCTGCTCTGCTAAGTATAATCAGCTTCAGTCATCAGCTTAAAAAGAAAATAAACCATTGTAAACTGTTCTGGTCTGACCACACAAAAGAAGAAAATAGATCTGCAGATAGGTGCCTAAAATAAATGTAACAATAACTCGGTCTGAAGTACTTTTGTTGCCAAGGAAATGGGTGAATGTGGCAGTGAATACCTAGAGGCTCAGCAGCGAGAGAACGCTTTTCTCTGTATGTGTACATCAGAAGAGCAAAGTGAGTCAGTTGAAACTGAAGAAAAATGGAAACACGAGATCAAGTTAGGATAACCTGACCATGACTAAAAGCTAGGCTTGAGGACAGAGGGTTCCTGTTAGCAGAACATTGCTGTTCTGAACTACCAACCACAGCAGAAGGGATTAAAAGCCAGTTGAACCCTAGCGTTTTTATTTTTTTAAGAGAGCTAGTGTTTGCTTGTATCTGTGTTGTTTCAAAGCTTAACAGACCAGCATCTTCTCTCACTAAAGGCCAAAAAACTACAGATCTGACACTAAATACTCATTTTTTAAAATGTGGAGCATTATTTTTCAATCAAAGCATCTTGTTTGAGTAAGAGACATTTAAGAGGAAAAATGCCTGAATATTGGATTTTGAGACAAAAAGTAAAAACCAGTATATTTTATGTCAGATCTTGATAATCTTTTGCAGGCTAATAGGTATTTATGTTCACACTAGCTTTTTAATGCATGAATAGCTTGAGTATTCAATGTGCATACTCAAATGCAAATTAACACCTCCACCATTATATTAGAAACCTGAGGAATTCACAGCATCCCTTTGAACCGGTGTTTGCAATTTGTAAATTCACAGACCTGAATGATGGGGTGACTGGGAGCTTCTTGCTTGCATTTAATACATTTGAAGTACTGCACTGTTCCCTTTTTGGGATCACAAATGGTCACATGTTTAGTGACTAGCTGTAGACTCACTGTGGTATGGAAAGTCCAGTAAATTTTGTGGAAAGTACCATTCTGCACGTCCGATCTCTTCTGCATCCTTATATAAACCATTTCTCTTTTATTCTAGGATTTAATGTTTATTTTATTCTGGGGCTAGCCCTTACTGAGTAAGAACAAGTTACATTTCCTGCTGTTACAAGTCACCAAAAAAGCCCTTCCATGCCAAGAAGTTCAAATTTAATAGACATTTATTTTAAGAGATGTGAAAAAGCTGTCAGGATAGCAGTTCTTAAAGAAGAGTATTCAAATGGCAGGTGTAGTTTCCTGGCAGCTTTAGCCAGTTTAATTTCAAGTCCCATGTTTCTACTGCCTGGTTTGACTCAGAGTTTCAAATACCAGCATAAGTAATTTGAAATCTTACTGGATACATTATATTTTTTCTTTTGTTTTCTTTGTAAAAGCTGTATCCTTGTACAGAATGTTCCTTCATGGCAGCTCACAAATGTTGAATTCAGGCTGTCTGTGGTTCATCTTTCCCATCCATCCCCATACTTGTCCATGCATTCAGGTGATTGATCCAGCAGTGAAGCTGGAGGAACTGCCTGAGCTGTCTTACTGCACAGTCACTGGTGTCAGCAAGAGGCACAGTCTGTGTAAGTGCAGTGGGAGCTGGCAGCTTGGAAGCCATGCTGAGCTAAGCTGCTGCCTCAGGGCACCACAGATAAGCCTGGAGAACTGACTGGCACTGGGAACTGTGAGCCAAGGGGAACAAGGCTGGAGACAGGTGAGCTGGGAGATGCTTATACAAAGGCTGCCATGAAAAAGAAGGATGATGCTTTTGTTTGTTGTGTTATTCTGCCTCACTGCCTCACAACAGAAGACAGACATCTTGGTGTTTGTACAGCAGAATGGTATCAACAAAGCACCTTCTAAGCTGGCAACATGTGTGAACAGAAGCCCACGTGAAATATGGAAGACAGAATATTAGATAAGGGGGTTCTAGAGCAATGCTGGTAAATACCACTCAGGGTGGAAACAGAGCTCAGTGCAGGAGAAGTGTGGGGGTGTCTGAACTCAAAACCAGGAACTGTTGAGTTTTGGGGAAGAGCTTGCTTTCTGTTTGACCGAAGCATGTACTGACCTGATTTGTCAGCCCACTTGTTTCCCAAGACAGGCCTTTTTGAAGGAAAAAGAATGTTTTAGTGAGCCAAGATAGCTGCCCAGAATAATCATCTCCAACTTCCCAGCAAGGACTTGGTGACTGTTGCTGGAGGTACTGTATTTTTCCACATGCACAGAGGTACTATGAGACTTAAGGGCAAAAATTGCCTGTGACTGTCTCTATTCTAGATGACACTATACTATAACAGATTTGCAACACGAAGGATGGGAGTAAAGCACCCCATCTTACTTGTTTGCCTGGCCATCTAAGGATTCTATTTCAGGGAACAAAAAATAGAAACTAAAACAAAACGAAACAAACAAACAAAACAAACAAACAAACAAAAACCAAAACAGAACAAAACAAACAAGAAAAACAGTGACAAGGATTTAGCCATCCAGTCCTGAAAATCTGATTGCATGGTAAGAACTGTGTAACAGTTATGTATGTGTATAATGTTGTCTCCCAATCTGTTGAACCTGTGGGCTTCAGATATTACTCATTATATTTAAAGTCTTTGGATTTGTCTGTCATTCATGATAACTCACTGCTTTGTAAATACTGACAGCAAGTGACTTGAAAAATGCAGAATTGATTTCAGCTATTTTATTTACTGCGGGGGGCTTGGAAATGTCCTTTACATAAACTAGAGAAGCAGCAGCAGCAGCAATAGAAACACCCAGTTTGTCACTTAATCTTCCTTTGTGGTTTTCCTCTGTTGACCTAAGAACTAAACTTTGTGCAGTCATGTCCAAAATGCTTTGCAGTAGTGATTATGCCTTTATTCTGTCTGATGAAAAGTCTTCTGCAGAGCTTGTTCTTTAGTACCTCTCTTCTACATATTTGCCAAAAAAAGAGATACTTTCCCTAGCCTCATTTACTTCCCAGAATCACAGGATTTGGGGGATAATAATGTTTGTGCGTTGAAACTTTCCCCGCAGCTTGCAGATACCTTGTAAGAACGTGCAGTTAGGAACTATTTTCATGTGAGGAAATAGCTCAAAATAACATTCCATCCTAACCATCTCATGCTATCTCCTGTATATACACTTCTATTTTTGGCATAACTTCACAGATGAGTTAGGGTGAAATAATCAGGCTGTAACTTTGCAAGGTAACTACTGCATCTCAAAACTACTGGTTTACATGTTTTCACATACTGTTAATACCAGGAACTGTTCTTTCTCTTTCTCGCTTGAGGATAATTACCAGCCATTTTGAAAATAATAACAGTGAAGACAATGATACTATGAGCAGAACCTTACTTCTTTACTTGCTCTTAAAACAGTGAAACCTTTTAGTGAATCTGCATTGTAACTAATTTCAATTATGTTATATAAAGGTACTTACATAGTAATTCTTTTCTTCTGGGAATATGAAAAGTACTGGGGTAGGACAAATATCAGTACAGACGGGAGCTTTGCTTTTGAAGTCTCACCCAGGTTAGCCTCCGTAGCTTATATTAGCCTCAGTTTGAAGAGAGAAACCCTGATGAGGCAAAAGGTTGGCCTGCAACTGCACACTTGTGCAGTTGCCATTCATCACTTGCAAACACATTGCACCTCACACAGATAAACTAACAGAGCCCTAAGCCTCTGGCATAGATACAATTATGCCAGCAGACATTACTGAGAGGCAGCTTTTGAACATTTTGTTCGCGTTTGTTACTATAAAATGTTGCTATTTATATAGAAAGATTGCCACTTGCAAATGAATTTTATAAAAACTGCAGTGCGTATATGGCCGTTTGCAGTCTACCTGTGCTCGGAGTTCAGCATTCTGCACTTGGTGGGCAAATGCCAATGGCTCTGCAGATATTTGTGCCTGATAAAGTAGTCACTTTTAATGGTGGATTAGCAATTCCTTCTCCTAACGAGAACTGTAAACAAACATGCACGTATTGGATTCTCATGAAACAATGTTCGCTTGTTCCAGCTCAGAAACTGGTGAGTGTTGGCAGGGTAGCAGGTGTTAGACGATGCTCCTGCAGGCTGCCTCCAGCCAATTTCCATCAAGCTCAAATGAGCATGTTGTTCAAGCCTACATACATTCAGCAAACTTTTAAAATTGCAGCTTATTTCTAAATGCAACAAAAAATTTGAAGGTGCACATAAATTGTCAGAGCTGGTGAAGGTGATGGTCTTGCCTGCCTTCCCACACTCCCCATCTTGCCTGGTGCTAGTGCAAGTCCCCATGTGCCCACACAGCCACCCTGCATGTTTCTTTCTCTATTTCCTCTCAGACAGACCGGCTGGGTTTTACCCTGTGGCCAGCCAGACACTCATGCTGGCATAAGCGTGCTGGTGAGAAGAATGAGGAGGAGAAAAATATCCAGTTTTCCACTCAGGTCTCTAGTGTCAGTGAAAAAGTGAAAGACCAGTAAAAATGTAAATGCTGGGGAAAAAACCCTGTTTTCCTGGGCATGTACTGCTGTCTGCAGAGGTTGACCTTGGTCACCAGTCACTGTCATGGTGTGGGCCAGCCTTGTGAGGACTACAGTCATAATATACTGGAAGCGCATATGGCAATACATGCAAGTATTGCCAGCTAAAAATAACTCCTCATGGCAGCTTCACTTGTGTTTTTTTTCTGTCACCCTCCCTTTCGGAAGCTGCCACTCTTCCTTTCCTGTTGCTCTGCTGCTGCAGTGTTCATCTTGCCCGTGCCACAGTGTGCTGTGAAACAACCTGCCAGCCTGCTGCCTGGGCTGTGCTCCCTGCCAGCACAGCACTCACAAGGCTTCGCTGATTTAGAAAATCTCTGTGTACTCAATTCTTTGTTTTGCAAAAGATGTGAAGAGATCATTATCTGGAAAAATACACTGAATTGTAGGTTGGTTGCCTAATTCAGCTCATGAGTCTGATTATTTTTATGCTTGTAAACGCTAACTGCTTTCTCAGTTCCTTTAGGTTTTGTCTGTTGCAAGTAGATCTCTCATGTTGCATAAGAAAGTCACATGGAACTTCATAAAGTTATTCTATGAGGTTACATGTAAGTGTCATCTCCCTTTTGAAACAGCTTAGACCAAACATCTGAGGTAAGTGAAATACATCATGTGACAGATCACTCATATTCATTTGCTTCTTCCATAGAAGAAAACAGCAAACATTTGTAAGGTGTAAACACATTTTCAAACAGTCATTTCATCACTGATTTGAAAGTTTGGTAACTTTTGATGGCTTCTGATGGCATCATGGCTTCACTCATGACATTGGGCTAACAACAGGTGATTCCAATCACTAACCCTGTAATTGCAGCCTGTGATTGCAACTCTGATGACTTGGAGCACATTACAGTAATAGGTAACTGAGACCTTCATGCTAATTTCAAAACACTTGACTAAAATCAGATTCAAAAATCAAAATCTATGCACTGTATAGAGACAAGTGTAGGTGGTTGTATAATCTTGGTATGCTGTGTATGCCATTTTGTAATTGTAAAATGCAGTTGAAAACACAAAGAGCAGGTGTAAAACAAAACAGGTGAACTTCAGTGATGGAGATTAAAATAAGTAGGTGAGAGATAGCCTTTGAAGTGCTATCTGCTAAAACACTATAGGCAAGGGTCAGTATGTCCTCCAGAGATTTATAGCTTTATAGTTAAACCATAAAGCTTCTGTTTCCAGGACTACCCAGCGGAGACTCCTGTCCATTATGTGTCTCTTGGAAGCTGACAAGCATATCAGCAGAGAATACACTTTTATCAGCTTGTGCTGCTGATGTAGCTGTGACTTGATACAGGGAGAGAAAAGGGTGCACTATTCAGAATACTGACAGAAATCTTTGAGGTTTTTATTAAAGTCCTCTAGAAGTCAATGTTCCAATCAACTATACCTTTGCAGGGCATTTTGAGATGTCAGAACCAACCCCTTTTTCCAGTCAATTTAGAAGCTTTGCATTCAGCAACTCATTTCAAAGCCAAAAGAAAATTATGACCTGAGTGTGAAGTTTCACAGATCTCTGTTGGAAAGCTGGTCAAACACCATAATTACAGTATTTTTTTAGTGTTTCCTGCTCCAGTGTCGGTAATGGTACTCCCTACCCTAGGTGGTCAAACGAGACAGGTTCCACATGTCTGGAAACTGTTGCCTGTTCTTTAACTCCCACAGTAAGCGTAGCTGAATTACTTCTGCCCTTAATGAACAGTGAAGTAAAAAGCTTTAAGGATGGATGAAAGAAGTCCAAACTGTACTTGTCTTGCAATGTAACATTCAGCTTGTGCTCTCTTTCTTCTATCGGAAAGGCATATGCAACTAACAGAGATGATTTCTTGGTGAAAAGAATGCACTTCTGAAAAGCAGAAGTACTTCTGTCTTTAAATCCAAGATGTTTTGGTCATTTGGAAAATACGACAATGCAAAGGGGAAATGTCAGGGCAACTTACATGTCTGTGTGCTTAGCAAATATCTTGCCATTTCTTAGCCTGGGCAGTTTCACAGATTGGATGCACAATATATTCTGTAGGATTTGTTTTTTTCTGTTTCTGGAGATACAGTCTTCCAGACATGACTACATCAAATGGAGTAAAAGCCTCAGGTAACAGCAATAGCACAGGAAATTCAGCTGAGTCTTCTTGTAAAGAAAAAATAACAAAATTAATCTGTAAAATGTGAGCATTTGAAGTTTCATCTCTAGCCTGTTTAAAAAAATGATTGAAAGATGTGAAAGCATACAGTAAGTCAGAAAAGCTCTCTTCTTCCAAAGCGGCATTCGTGCAGCACTATTGTCCTGGATTTATAGATCAAACACTACACTAGTATTAAATAGTGTGTCTGGGTATCTGCCATGCTACTCTAGGACTAGGCTGTAGTGTGAATACAGATCACAGTAAAATGTGAGAGGGGCAATTATGGAAACAAAAGTTCATCCTGTGTAGTAAGGGAGAAGACAATAGCATGTGACGTGGAAAGAAAGGTGGATTAATGAGACACGTATTTCCAGCAGAAGGAACTTTGAACAGACCTATGCCTTAGACAGTGAAGTGTACAGCACAGGAGATCATTTTTGCCTCTGTGCTAGCAAGGGTGCAGTAAGTGGATTGATTCAGGGTGCTTCCTGGTCCTGGGCAGGACCTTTCTTGGATTCTTCCAGCTCACAGGGCAGATCAGTTCTCTTGCTTTGCATCTAACAGTGTAAATGCCCCAAATCTGGTGCTTTTAGGTACTGTTTCTTCTCCATATCTTACACTCTGAGACCCATCTATCACAGCCGTATCTTTAGTTTATAGTTATTCTAATGGTTAAGCTTGAATTGTTAAATGGATGCATATAAGCAGTTAGGATAATTTTTAGACAACATGTTAGCAATGGTACATGACATACTCATGTCCCCCTTAGCTACCTCTGCATCTTGGGTTCTGGGATTCTGTTTTTGCTTTGGTTCTGATCATTGTGCTTACTCTGGCATATACTTGCTAATCCTTCATAATGCCAGCAATATCCTTAATGACATCAGGCATTTAAAAAAGTTGAATTGAAGTTCATGGATTTGTATCCCCTACAAAGAGTTGTTTTACATAATAAAAAGTACTGTCAGGAGAAACATACTCTTTCTTTCAGCAGCTGGCAAATCAGAGGAAGTGAAAATAAACTGTATTATTAATTTTAGGAATCTTATTATTTTGCTGAGTAGACAGTTTCCTTCTTAATACCCTGATTTTAATGTTTTATGAGACTCTGATCAATTTTTTTTTTTTTTCCTTAGACTGGACTGATTTTTTTTTTTCCCCAAGAAATTTTACTTTCTAGCAAAAGTTTTGAAAAGAGCTAAATAACCTGAATGTGTACTTGCATGAGTGGCCTTGCATAGTAAATTGTTGTGGTAGTGTCGATATATTTGTGCTACTCTAGCATCTGCTTGGTAGATAATGTAGTAGGCAAGATCAATGCCTAACATAATTATGTCAGTAGAAACCTTGACGTAATGTAAACATAATGGCCCTGCAGTGTACTTCCTAGGGCAGTACCCAGACAAGGACATGGCATCTATTATCTTTCATCTGCAACCTTAACATGACTTCAGCCAATCTACAAAACCATTCTCACTTTGCAACAAGTCACAACAGGGATTTTCTTAAAAGAATGGCTGAGTGACTTCTCCCTGGCGCTGTCCCTGTAAGGACAGCAAGCTGCACAGAGGTTAATTGGTGTGATGGGATGTACTTGCACACCTAAACAGAGCTGTCCCTATGCAGACACCAAATGCAGTAGTGATTTTAGTGTAGATTATTTTAGTCATGAGGATGCATAGGAGGAATGGGGAAGAGAGGAGGGTGTTTTATACTGTACTGTAGACGCCAGGCCAGAAAAATCATTAAAAATATAAGGACACAGGAGGCAGGGAATATGTCACCATTGTAAGGTAGTTCACTGCTTAAGGAGCACCGTGGACATGAATTTAAGGTGCATGTTTGCATTTTATAGCATTGTCTGGTAAGGCAGAGGATGGTCAGTCATGGTGTTGGACAGACACTTCTGGAATGAGCCTATTCTCTGGACAATCAGAGCCAGCTTTGATAGCAGTGGGGGCAATGAATCCCAAAGGACCTGCTGGCATCATTTTCTTCCCAAGACCAAGACCTGATAGTTAGGTCATGTGTTGGACATGATCTCAAAGTTCTTTTCCAGCCTGATGATTCTGTGATTCTGTGATTTTTGGGATGAAAATAAATAAAATTTGTAGGGGTTGGACTAGATGATCTCCAAAGGTCCATTACAGCCCTAACTAGTCTGTGATTCTGTAAATTAGAAGGCTTGAAACTTAAAATATTGTGAAATCATGGGGGAAAGACCACAAGATTTTTAACAAGCTGGATCCAAGGAGAAACCATAGAAGCTAGGAGACTCATAGAAGCTATCAATTTGCCTGAATATTGCTGGAATTTTTAACAAACCAGGATAAGAATGCAATCAATGAGGTTTTATAGACAGTAAGCAGGACATAAGGATAACTACATTCCTAGGAAAGCCTTCTTTTGAAAAAAATGCAGACAGGAGGGGAATTCTCTGACAATTTTTTTCAACTGAATTTAAAATAATGATTCAAACACACTTCATTATGTTAATCATATTTATATTAATCATACATGCTTGATATTATAGTGTAATTGAAATCAAGAATACCGAGTGTGGAAAAGACTGGTAGAAGGTACAGACTACCATTTATTAAACTTTCTGGGTGTCTTAGCCGAAATAAATTGGCTAGAAACAAAATGTTAGAGAGAAAAGATACAACTACAGTAAGTACACTGTGGTACTTGGGGATAATCAAATACATTATATTCCTTTTGAGATATTCTTTGTGACAGAAGCAAGTTAGAAATTCACAGTATTCATTGGAAAGGTGGAATACGTGGGCATGCCTCCCAAATTACAGTGACTGGGTCTTTTTCCCCCAGATATTACTCTGTGATTCAATAATAGGATACAAACAGGGAAATAAAGATTTATGAGGCATCTGATAAGATGAATTCTTTGAAAAGTATTTGACCACTGTATCTGAAAATTATAGGATTACTTATACCCAAGTAATTTTCGTAGATTAGCCAGTTTCAGAAAGAATGAGGAATAAATTTGCAGCAAAAGGTAAGACATTGCAGAAACTCATTAAGTCCATCCCAGTACGGCAGCCAGGAAAGTACACATTGAGCCCCTTATTACTAGC
The DNA here is from genome assembly GCA_013397055.1 of Pachycephala philippinensis. Lineage (NCBI taxonomy): Eukaryota > Metazoa > Chordata > Aves > Passeriformes > Pachycephala > Pachycephala philippinensis. The sequence goes on from VWZT01009554.1 coordinate 10,977, forward strand.
TCAATTCAGAGATACATATCACTGATGACTTGCCACTCAAGGTAATAAAATTATGTCAATGCAAGTATTACAGCAGGCTTCAAAAAATATGTAGAGGCCACGTGGTATAACCAACTGTAAAAGAGAGAAGAAAAATACACGAAGTATGAAACCTGTAAAAATTAGTAAAGTGGACAAATGCAGTTCCAGACATGCAGAATCCAAACCCTGAAGTGTGTACATTCCAGCAAAGATGATGTTATGACCTTGTGTCATTAGGATGAAATTACATTAGCAGAAACTCTAATAATGGATCATGTCACAGCATACCAAAAATCTGTATTTGTCATAGACAAAATATTATAATAGATGTGCCTACTAACAGCTCATCATAGTTGGTCATGATTTTTAAAGTGGAAGCTTGAAGAGGTAACTGAGAAACATACATTCCCAGATACTATCCACTACACTGTTTACTGGGAAGTTCAGTAATAAAAGAACAAACAGGTTTTCCCTTTAGTTTAGCCTTTGCCAAAGGATCACTGTTTGGCCATGCTGAACTGTGCCTTAAAATATGGACTATCTCCAGGAGAGCTGTTAATTAACATCGAATAGTAGCCAGAAAGAGTTCTTTAACAAAGACAGCAAAAAACATAATTGAGCCAAATTAATTAAAAACACTAAGATGATATTTATATGCACAACAGCATGTGGTATTGTTAGTGAAGAACCTACTCATAGCCCTGTGAAACAAAAGCTTTGTAATTACACTCTTTCAGGAAAAACCTGCCATTTCTTCCTTATCCTTTGTGGGTGATACGAAGGAAGAACATGTAACAGGAAAGTAAACAATAAGTGGAACAAGTGCAGAAATCTGTTTTTACCAGCTCTCACATGGAAAAAGGAGTCAGCAACTGCAGCAAGCAGAAGAGAGGAAGAAATGCCTCTTAGGGATCTGCTCTATCAAATACACTCTTGAAAGGGTTCTTCAGCACTCTCAAGTTGGTTAATATTGAAAATGCTTGCCAAGTAGAAGATTTTAGTATAAAAATGCAAGGTTAAATATTTTTCTCTTAATGTCAAGGATAGGTTCACCATCATTAAGAGCGAACAACTAGGTTCAAGGGACTATGGTGCCACAGGATAATCCAGATGTGGAGAGAGCTCAGGAGGTGCCTGGTGCAAGACGTTGCTCATAGCAGTGTCAGCCATGGGGTCAGACCAGGCTGCTCAGGGAGGGAGGGAGAGCCTGCACAGTGCCTGGGCAGCCTGAGTTGCTGCTCATCTGTCCTCCTGGAGAAAGGTTTCCAAATGGCCAGTTTCGTCTCTCCTACCCCTCACCTGCCCACTGTGCCCCACTGAGAAGATTGTGGCTTCTGACGGTCCCTCATGGGCACTGGAAGCTGCCGTTAGGTGCTCCCAAGCCTTGTCCGGGCTGAACAAGTCCTGGAGCACCAGCCTGTGCAGGCAGCACTGGAGCAGGCTGGGAGCCCGTGGCCTATCCTCCCTGGCTCATGTCTAGAGAGTTTCTCCCGTCTGCTGTAGATTGCACAGTCCCATTTGAACTGTGAGTTCAGCTACAGGCCTGCTTCCTTAAGAAATTTGAAAGGTCCCCATACTCCTCTCATAAGGACTGAAAAATTCAGTGGGAAAAAAAAATCCAATGTATAACAGTAATATAGAAAACTGTATTTTTTTAATAGTATTAATTCTGTGCATGTATAGACTTGTGTCATGGTTTAACTGATGAAACCAGCACGACTTGTATTTGAGGACTTGGAATTATCTTGCTGAACAGACCTAAAATAATCACACCCTATCATTTCCTATGACAAGTATTATCTGAAGCACAGAGGAATTTAAAGTCCCATGTTGCAACACTGCAGCACACAGACTATGTAAGTACTTCTGTGAGATAATAAGAAAAGATGGCTCAATGGACTTCCTACTGAGAACAGTAAAAAAATCAGCATTCACTTCAGTGAATAGTGGGAAACAGGCTGGAAGGAATATATCTCATGCAGGTTCAGGCCAGCTAAGGTAACATTCTCATGGAAAGAAAAAGAAACCCAACCAAAGCAGCAGGATTTTGTCTATGCAGTGCTGAAAGAAAAGCCACTTAACAGCCAAACAACACAAATACTGCAATTAATATGGCTTTTGGCTGCAAAATATTACATGAAGTTGCACAGTTCAGACTTTTCTGTAGCTTGAGCTGCATCTGACACTGATTTTTCTGTTGTGTATCTGTGTGATCATGTGCAGCAAAGGTCTTTGTTATGCTGCTGCTGCCAACCGAAGTTATGAAGCAGAGAAAAAGTAGTAATGTGTCAATTTTGGGTGTCCTTCTCAGGTGTAAAATTATGAAAACAGCCTCTGCGTGAAAAAGTGTGTGCTGATATGAACAAAGGTGATGAATCCATAGGTAGCTTGTAAAGGTTTTTCCTCAGATTACCTTGATCTGCACACAGCTTGTTTATTACAGCACAATAGAAATTTTGTTGCGTGATGCGTGCACTGCAAAGTCAGAGAAATGTGTGAATGAGCAATTACATTACTGAGAACATGTATTTACAGAATCTTCAGGTGCTCACCGTTTGCATTGCACTCCTTTATGTAAAGTAGAGGTAAGGAAGTGTTAAAAGGCAGCTTTTAATAGAGAGCAGCTCACTGTAAAATAATCTGGTTTCTATCAGTTTACAGACCACCAGGTTTGTCCTGTGCCCATGGCACATTGGTGAGGAGACTGAAAGAAGCAACAACGGGAGCTGCACATGAGCCTGAACAGACAGGACAGGCAGGTTATGCAGCTGCCTGCTGCTGCAGTGGCACCCATCAGAAAAGCACTAGAAGGTAAGTTTGTAAAAACTTAGACCCTAATAAGTGCACCTGTGAATATATTTAGTGTCTCCAGCATCTTAGGCCAAGGGGTCACATATTTCACTTAACAATGGTAATGAATGAGAAAGGACACACTTCCATGTCTGCTCAGTGGATTTAGTTCTGTCTGCTCTCTCTCGTGAGAGGCTCTTAGGGGGGCTATTGCCAAATATTTGCAATAGACAGGCAACCAAATTCAATCTTCAGAGGGCACTAGTGAGCTTCTCAAAACACTCCATTGGCAAGTGCCCAGATATATTGAGGGGTAAAGTGTTCCACCAATATTTATATACTTCTATATCCATCAATTTCACACTCCAAGTCAGATATCACTTTTCTGATTTACATAAAAGATGATCATGTTCTTATTTTTTGTGTATTTAGTATCTATAAAATGGTTTGGAAAATTTCCAGATCCATCTCCCTGTTCTTGTCATTAATAAAATGCACACTTGGCCAAAATTAGATCACTTGTGTTAGGAACAAATGAAGCTATTTGTAGATATTTTTCTTATTAGATTTCTCCAAATGTGATAAAACTAACAGCTGATACATTTAGTTAATGATTTGCATTGTGCTTTCATTTCCATTCTCCTTCCTGTCATCAGACCACTGGGCAATATAAAATTGTGCAGCAAGTCTACTCATTTTTCCTTCTTTTATGAAACTTTAAATTTCTTGCAATACAATTATTTTATTTAATATAATATTATGCAAAGTGGCCTTATAACAATTACCATTTCCAAAATTTAAAATGCTTTTATGGTCCTTGTGAAATGTAACTTCATAAAAAAGAATGCTGTGATAGCATTGGAGCCCCATAAATTAAAAGTCAGAACTAAAACAAGTTTAGAATTAACATGGAAGTCACAGACTATGAAACATGAACAATTCATTTGTTGGGGTTTTTTTCCCCCAAGAAATATTTATATCCTTTGTTAAAGAGTTCTTGGGGGTTTAGTGCTTTTGGTTTGAGCCCTGCTTTTCGTTACTGTTTTGTAAGTTATTGAAGATGACAGTTTTAAAACTGCACAAGCAGTACAGAAACCAAGACATAATACTCACTGGAGCTTTCCCGAGAACAGTTATTTTTATTTACGTGTACATTAATCATTCAATGGAGAATTACATTTGTCACAGTAAATTTTATCTATGGTAAAACCCAAACTGTTGATTTTAATGGTTTTCATATTTTATTTTGTATTTTCTCCTGCTTATTATATAGAACGTTAAAATAATTAAATATTGATTTGTCAAATCGTCACTTGGTGTTAATGAAAAAACTGTTGTAGTGCTGCATCTTGGAAAAATCCATTTCCTATTAGACAGTACTTCTTACGTAATATGAAAGCACTGTGAATTCTTAGAATAATGAAAATTTTTAACCCAAAGGTTGATGTGCTGTTGTTTGAATTATCTAACAATGACACAAATAAACATTCATATCTCTTCATGTTTCAAGTAATTATTGCTGATTGCTACGTGTGCTGAAAACATGCAGAATAGCATATGTTGGTGGTGATTCATAATCTTCCTCCCACACAAAAACACATATAGGTGGATGCAGATATTTGCACACACAGACTCACAATGAGGTAAACAGGACTGGTGATGTTTACATGGACCTGAAGAGCAGGAAACAATTTCCCAGACTGAACTGCCAGCTTTAGGCTTTCTAGTGCTGGTTATTTATTTAGTTATTTGTTTAATTATTTTCCTCTCTGGAGTAGTATATTTAAACACAGGATATAATTATAGATTAAATATGGTTGCTATCCATTTTATTTCTCTCTCTTCCAGGGGCAAGACTGGAGCTTTCTACTTTTATTTAGAAAGAAGATAGAGTAAGCTGCAAATGCAAACCAGAATACATATTTTACCATGTGACCGTATTTGCTACCTTTTTATTTGTGAAATCTCCCAGAAAAAATAGAGATAATATACTTGATATTAAGTAGAAGCAACAATTCCTTGTAAACATTAGACTAATTGGAGCACTTCTGTTTATTTAGCAGTGCTACTGAGTCACAGTGGTCTTTGCACTGGAAATCCTGCAGTTAGCATACAGAATAAGACACCAGAATTGCAGAAGAGAAATTTATTTCTCTTCCTCCAAAATGCATTTAAGGACAGTGTCTTTACAATACAGCTGACAGTCTACTCCAAGCTGATACAATTTTTTACATGTGAGCTACCTGTATTTACAGAAGAAAGCTTTGCACAGCTGTTTTTCATTTGTCCTATTGGCATTTTAATATCTGTATGTTTAAGCAGATTTTATGTTTTTAAATCACTGATGAAAACCTGTCAGAATAAACTGCTTACAAAGCCATACACCTACTTGCAAAAGAAAGACTGAAACAGGCCTGTCTGCAGTCTATATTTACGAAGTGATTTAGCATATCAAAGCAGAGGACACCAGCTTCTTGATGGCTGTTGTTATGCTATTTCTCTCACTTTTCCTCTTACGTTTGGTTCCTTCTCAGGTGTATGCAGGGAAAAAAAATCCTGCTACTTGTTCCATCGTGTTAGAAAAACACTGTGGAAAAAAAAGCACCTTCTAGGATTTATATATGCCCTGCCTCACAGAGTATTTCCCTATTGCTTAATCAAGTCCTCCAGGGCTATCGCAATACAAGTAATAAACAATAATAACCAAGGCATTCTACTACTTTGGGGTGTTGAGCATCCTTAACTTTCACTAGAAACTCGTTGCATATGACACGATTAAGGCCTAAAGCTTTAAAAAGCTCCTGGTACCATTCAGTTGCTCAGACAGGGATTAAAACTACTGCAGGCAGTAGCAAAGTGGTAAATATTGACTCAGCAGTAAATAAAATCAGTCCATTGAGGTGGAGTGTACAATATGGGGTGGAAGAAGAGTCACGAGAAAGCAATATCGCTCTTGGGCAGATTAAACAGTGTACACCACAAACCCACATGCTGTTTCAGGAAAGTCAGCGTTCATAAAACACAGTGACATTTTACACTCTTAACAAATTTTAAACAAAGCAATTGCATGTGCTTTTTTTTCTTAATCTGGTAAAAAATTATTTTCTTTAGCTGCAAAACAGATGAAGTACTGTTTTGCTGGTACTAACGAACAACCACCACCCTTTAATATGTTTTAAAATATGCATGTGTAAATTTTATTTCCTGTCCACAACTATGTTAAAAAATCTTATAATTTTTTGTTTATAAAATGGAGGATGTTTCAAGACCATTCTCTCCTATAAAAACACGAACACTTTATTACCCTACAATGAAAAATAGATGACCTACAGGTGATCAAAGTGATGAGAAAGACAGCAATTTTAATAGCTTTTTTCAAGCCTTGTTAAGTTTGTGGTTTGTTCCACTCAAAATCAGTAACTGGAACGCCATTTTCTACTCACCATGTAACAGTCAACAGAGAATCTACCACCAGGCTGAAACATTTCATTTGTCTCAGCACTTTTGTAAAACTTTATGTTTCTACAGCATTATGAATATGCCATTGAATGGGGGAATGAATGTGCTTTAACACACTCCTTCATTTGGTTGCTCTTCCTTTCTCTTCCCTACTTGTGGAATAAAAACAATATAAAAAAGGTAATATTTATGTTGCAAATGCAAGTATGCCTGACAGTTCAGACACTCTGTATTTGTACATATGAATGTGAACTATGTTAATGAAATGTAGCAATCAGAAAAAGAAACAACTTGTGAGCTGAATACCATGAAAACTGCTGGCAAAAGAACAAAATACAGGGCTACCTCACAAAATGGCTGTGAGATAAGAAGGGGTGTATGCATTTGAGGATAAAATTGTTAGTTCCACTGCAACTGGAAAGAACAATGGGCTTTTGTATTTTGTGTTTTTCTTTCCCAATACTTGAATGGCCATCTGTGTACAGGTATAAGGAATAACCAATCTTCTGCCAAAAGCTCAATCATCCCCCTAAGAGGTTAAAACCTAACCATTAACATTAACAGGTTGAAATACTAGCATAAAATCACTTTTTTTTTTTTTTTCCCAGGCTAGTCCTTGAGCACCTCAAGCCCTTTTAAAGGCCTAAATACAAATGTCTGTGTGCAATAGATTTGTGGAGATATGCTGATACTGAATTTGGAAATACTCGTATGCAAGCTCTTGATATAAACATGAAAGGAAAAGTAAAGTGATTGCACTATACCTCAGGTAAGTTTCTTAGGGACACGTATAAAGGGTGTCACCCTTTTAAGCTTGATATGGAAACCATATGCCATCTGAAATACCCCAGAGAGTTCAAAACTTATAAAAGAATATTCTTTATTGGAATAGACTGGCAGTATGACAATTCGTTATGTGAATATAGAGTCTACATATTTATTTACATATCACTTAACATTTTACAGTAAACTAAAAAAAAATAGTATTTGTTATTATGCTCAACCTGAAATTCACAGTTTATAAAAAAGAAATGGACTTACTGAATAATTCAGAATTTACATAAAAAGGACAAATACATTCTTGTAGATAATACTGCATAATGACTATTTCAACAGCTGTTCATGTGAATTTCAAGTAACAGACTATATATCAGCAGCCTAATCAGAGTTCAGTGCCAGGAGGTGAGCTGTTAGCAGAACTTCTCCAAGGCCAAATGGAGCTTCCCAGGTCTACACAAAGAACTGACCAACTAAATGGTATTTTTGTATGGGTGGAGAAAGCCTGGCTCAGTCATTTCCAGGATACTGACTATTGCACCATGGCACAAAAAGTACCCTGTGCAAACGAGAGTGATGACATGATGTGAAAACTGATGTGAAAACTGACTGATGCATCTGGAAATCGTCACTCTTTAGCATTTGCAGTAGGACAGGACTTCAACATGCCAAACAAGATCACTCTCAATCCTGCACTGCGGAATCCACCAGTGGATATTTTTCACTGCAGCTCCATGCCAGAGCAGCCCTCCTGGCTCTCCCAGCTCTGCTGTGGTGCAGATCCATGTCCTGGCAGCAGCCTACTGGAAAGTGATGGGCGGACCTGCCAGGGCCCCCCCCGACTCTCACTCGAGAGATAAAGTCCAGCTCAGCATCCTCAGCTGTCAGAGATCACAGAATATTTTATAAATACATGGGGAAGGACTGGACAGTTAATGTATTATCCATGTATAATGTATATCCAATGTATGATTTTCTACAAAAGTAGCTTTAATCTCAGCTATGTGAAATGAATGTAAAACTCTGAATATGAATGGAATTTTTAAAAGCCTGTTAATTGTTAACTGTTAATCTGCAAGCCTAGGATCTAATAATGGTTGACTTTTACCTTAGAATCAACTACTTATGATACTCTCAGCTGGAACCAAAGTATCACCACAAGCCAAATAAAACCTGAATTTAATAAATGAAAATATCTTTACCAATACCTTGTAAAAAAAGGATACCAGTCAGTATATATCTCCCTCACCAAGTAAAAGGTTGTATCAAATCACTGAAGTGAAAGGAAATGTACTGCACTGTACAGGAGACGTGGCAGCAACATTAGCTGTTACAAAACGTCTTTCACCAAATGAAAACAGGACCAAAAA
>VWZT01009554.1:23827-78289 GCA_013397055.1 Pachycephala philippinensis
TAAAAGATTACATAAATGGCAGCCGAGACGTGCGGCTCGCTCGGGAAGGGAGTTTCAGCGCTGCCCTGCAGTCAGGAAGGTGGCTGTAATCTTCTCCTGGGCATAGCTGAGGAAGACCTTGGAATACGCAGCCCTATGTTGTTGAGGTTTTCAAAGCGTGTTTGAACTCCCTGTCGATGTTTCTTCTTGGAGTGGAGAGAAAACACTTGAGTACGTTGTGAAGGCCAAAGTCTTTATTAGCGTGCGTTTTCCTTCCTTTTGCTTTTGTTTTGTAAACAGACTTCTGTTGTGCTCTTCCCACCCTCCCTCCGCGTGGGGCTGAAGAGGAATGAAATCAGACGCAGCAAAGTTTCTCAGGGCACCACGCTGGGGTATTTTTAACCTTCCCTTTTATGGCTGCCCCCAGCTTCAGCATGGTCTGCTTTCCAGTTTGATAGGGGAATAGTAGATGGAAGTGCAGGAATGAAACCTTGTTGCTTGCTGTCCCATCTGGTGTACGCAGTTAAGTTCGTCTGGCTACTTGCAGCTTCGCTCTGGGGCAGTGGAGCAAAGAGCTGCTTCCCCAGGGTTAGGCTGGCTCTGCGGAGTCTGTCTGCAGCCTTGTCCGGCGATGTCCTTGCTTCCTATAAATAAGTTCGTGTTGGAAAAGTTCTTAAACTACAGCGATTGGGACTTCAGATACCAAATTGTGCCAAGCTCACTAATTTTACATATCCGGAAATGTCAAAGACCCACCTGTGGTGGGAAGCTGTTCGGTAAGAGACAAGGAGGTTTACTTTACAGTGAAATGCTAGTAAGCTTTCAAAATATGTTCTCATAAGTTTGCCATTTTGATGACATTCTATTTTGAGGGAAATATTTCGAGTCATTCATGTCACTAGAATCACTTTCTACCTGTTACAGCCGAACTTATGTAAAGTTTTGGAGGTCCCCAGTGGATAAGAAGAGTAGGAATCTCTTAGTGAGGAGAAAGGAATGATTGGGAAGTGTAGTTCTGGATATTCCTTACTGTGGTCTCTCTTTTGGAGGAGCCATTGTCATTTAAATATAGTGTAACAATGTTTCCTTGACATAAATATGGTAACAATATTTCCTATAGTTGCATTCATCTTCCTTTCATTATCTATTTCCCTGGAAGGTTATTAATGGATTTCTTTTCCTCAGATTTAAAATGGCTAACAGAAATATCCTTGACTGCTTCAGGGCTGTTTTTGTTCTTGTTACTGATTCTGTAAGGCTGTGTTAAGTTAACGAGATTGTTCAGAAGGATCAAGAAGTGAAAGGTACTGAAGCTAATTTCTGCTTTTTTTGGAAAGTGATGATGGCCTTAACCTTTAGAAAATCCAAGAAAAAAAATTGACCGTAGTTTTTCGCTGTCTGAAATCATGATATAAGCATTAATAAGTGTAAATACTATTGAATTGTATTTTAGAAATAGAAGAAAACCCCAAGCATGTCACACTTCTATGCTTCCAGTTTTTGTGGCTGAGAACTCATAGGAGTTGATATTTCAGGGTTATGAATTGTGTAGTAGGGGTAAGTTGTCTTTGTCCAGCAGGAGAACTTGGTCTGTAATTTTTTGTTTTTTAGATACAGTATGCTTCAGGATATTTTCTGATAGGCAGCACTGAATATTTAAAGTGAAGTGTTTTAAAATATTACAGTTTTGAGCTAAAAATATCAAGATTCTTCTCTTAAACTCTGAAAAATTTGAAGCAAAATTAGTATAAAACTGCTTGTACCCACCAAATTGTATACACCTTTTTGAATATGGGCAATTATGTTTTAAGGAGGTATTTCAGGTATTTGTTCTAATGGGGGACAGGTTTGTTGTTCTGACCTTGTTTGTTTTAGGATGTGAAGTGTAAAGTGGAGCAAGAGCTTCCTTGGAGAGAACACTGATAAAGAGTTTTTAGCCCACCTTTTATTTATATATATAAAAAGGCTCATAAGCATCAAGATACCATAAGAAGAATGCCTGTTGTTTTTCTGCTGAGGACGGGTGGTAGTAACGTATGGCACACTAAATGAATGAGAACCTGGCCCTCAGATGTCAGAATTTACCTGTTTATTCTTTATGTCCTTCTCCTGATACTGAATTGTTTTATTTTCCATGTACTTGTCCACAGTGGAAGACATCCTTAGCTTTCTTCTGTTCATTTCAGATCTGAAATATCTGAGTAAAAGTTTAAAAAGCTCATGGAGTTTATCACATAGGATTCCTCTGAGCTAGTTATTACTGAAGTTGTATTTAAGTTATTAAGTGGGTAACCAGCACTGATACCATTTTTTTGTTTATTCAGTTCTGATTTGGTAAAGTTTTTTATTACTTCCCCCACCAAAGTAGCAGAAGATGGGGGTGGGAGGACGGGAAATCTCAGTGAGCAATAGCAACTTTACAAGTGCAAGTCCCAAGACTAATAATGAAAGTCACAAAAGAGCCATTGTTTGTAGGGGTAAAAATATGTGAAAGAAGGATTAATTACATGGATTATTTCAAAGGAACCAAAATATTTCTCTGACAGATTTCCTCTGTGTGTGTGAGTAAACTAATTCTGGACTTGAGACTTGCTTTGTATAATTAATAGAACTGGGAACTTGAAATCTGAAGTGAAAAGGCACTTGGAAAATTTGGGCTGGGGTGGGGTTTGATAGCTTGATCAAGACCACTCTGAGTTTTCTAAAGATACTGGGTTGCAATAGAAAAAGACTTCCTGTTCTGCAGAGTTTTTTGTTAAATAAGAGTAGTTTCTGTGACTCAATGATACTGTTACTTATCTGTCTAGAAGATACTTAATATTTGTACTTGGAACTCTCTGGATATCTGTAGTCCAGAAAATTAACTGAGTGATCATAAGAGTCAGTCAAGAAATTACACTGTTTACACCTCACCTGCTTCTTGGTTGGGATTTAGCAAAGGGACGGGATTTAATAAAGGAACCTTTTTAAGACTTCCTCCTTTTTTTTTTTTTTTTAATAATATTTCACTTAAGCTACTCGGAACTTAAGAAATTAATTTCTTCTTAACTGAATTAATCTTAAAAAAAATGATAGCGTTTCTTTATACATCAATGAAAAGTGCAGTTTCAGTGAAACATGATTCTAAGCGCATGTTCAATCAATTTGGTACTTACATATACTATAATACAGTTGTGGTATAATAGTTCAAGTACTTTTTATAAATTAGAAAGTTGGGGGTTTTTTTCCAAGCATGATGAAAGATTATTTCTTAAAATTCAATTTAGCATCCTAATAGAAGAATTTAATTTTTTTTTATAAGATATTTAAGTGGAATACTTATACTAGCGTAAGTTCTGATGCAAAAGTGGGGATGGAGAGAGACCATACTAAAATAGAATAAAATAATTCAGCAAGATACCATCTGTCTCATGGTGACTCTTTTGATTTTAATCATTCTGTGCACAGGGCAGAAAAATATAGCAATTATTGCAGTATCATCTGCTTCATAGATTTGTCTTTAGTTTCTATCTTGACTTTTACTGAGTTCTGCATTATCCTTCTAATGTATGTTCATCCCATATGTGCTTGCATGTGTTTATATATAATCTTTATAAATATGCATTTGTGCACACATGTTCTGCTGCATTTAGCCATGGATAATAGCTGCAAATTAATGTTAGGTGTGCTTGTGCCCTTCATGTAAGGCATGTAGGTTAAATAAAGTTTGTACAAGTTGTCCAAGGTAATGTGTCAGCCCTTACGTAGCTGTAGCAGAAACTACAGCAAAACCTTTGTATGTCAGTACACAGAAGAAATATGTCAGGAAGGTTGAGTGTAAGGGAAATAATTGTGTTAGAGGTGCTGTGCTATGTAAGAGGTCAAGACCCCTGATCATTTGCTTTCCTTCTGTTGAGAGTAATTTCCCAGTACCAGTCTCGAATTGTGAGTTGTGTATATCAGGCTTTCATGTTAGAAAGAAGTCAGAGTAGTTCATATAATTGTCTATACTATCTTCTGTTAAAACCCCATGCTTATAAAGCACTATTATAGTCAAAATATCAGGTATTTTTCTTCAAAGAAATACTAATTTAGAAATAAGAGCCGACATTGGATTAAAATAATGGATTAAAAGAATTTTTTTGGTGAAAACCCACTTCTGCAATGCAAAATCACATTCATTTTCACAGGCCTGGAACATCTTTCACTCCCTAATTTCAGGCTTGTTTGCTATGTCAGCAGCAAGTGAGATCCATGGTCCTGCAGCTTGAACTAGTTCTATCTTGTTTATTTCTGTAACAGAAGAACAAAACATTGTTTAATAAACATTCCAAGTACATGATAATATCACGTTATCTGCTTGTCTTATTGTGCAAAGACAACTTTCTTGTAAATGTTCTAGGGCATTCTTAAGGTGAAAGGCTTTTATGGCCTGCCAGCATCAGACATAGAGGCTCTGCTTGCTTCAAAAACTCATCTTAGGGTTTTAATATTATTATTATTTCTTAAAATTAATACATATTTGGGAATTTTTTTTCTTCATTCAACTGTATGGCAGCATTTTGTTTCATGCCCCTCCCTCCCTTCCCAAAGGGCCAGGTAATATACGTAAGTATATATATAGGTATAACAAAATATATATATGCGTATATATATATAAATACATAAAAGAAATTCTTGTACTGAAATCACTTCTTGCTCTCTGCTTAAGAGAAGACTGGAATTACCTTATTTGTTAGTTACCATAGCTTATAAAAATGCACTCTTACTAGCTCCTGTTAAAATGAAGATGAATGGCACATGAACTATCGTGGACAAGTCTCGCAGTAAAAGTTAGATCAAGTGACTGGTAGTCAGAATTCATTCTTGTTGTATCTGAGACACTGTTAGGGTATGGAAGATATTTCTTACTCCTGAGTACAGTCTTCTGTTATACTGCACTAAACTACCTCTGCAGTGAATAAAAAAATATCTGAGTGTAAAATTAGTCCAGCAGTTAATTTTATGCACTTTGTTTAGAGAAATGTCTTGGTAAGATACTGCTGCTTAGAAACCTCATTTGAAGCTGGAGTCTGGGCTGCAGTGAGTGTGTAAGAGGATCTGACATCTCTGCACAGATACAGTCTAATGAATGAGTTGCAGGGGGAAAACAAAGAACCAAAGGAAGGACACCTTAGGAGGAGGGGAATACGCAAGCTTCCCTCCTAAAGTGTCTGGTCAGTGTGAGGAATAATAGGAACAGTAAGCAGCAGTAGAAAAGGGTGCCAGTTGCAATTTTATTTGCCAGAAAACTTAGTCACCTTCTTATTCAGACACTTTTTCCATTGCTATATGTAACTTCCCTACTCTCTGCATCCCTTGCCTTTTGTCTTTGAGATTGTGGTTCTCCTGCAGGCGAACATTAACTAAACATCAGAAATAACCTCCAAGTCATCATCCTTCTGCTTGGCTGTAGTTATATTTGGAAGCTCTTTGAAAAGGCCTTTTTTTCCCCCTTTCTATCTCTTTGGGAACAGATCAGCTCTACAGGCTTAAGAGGTAGTCAGTGGTTCTGCAGCTTATTGGGTATTGGGAAGCCAATGTGACCAAGTATGATCTAATCTGCCTGAACAGACTGATCTCTGAAGGGATTCTTTTTTTTCCCCCAAATATCAATTTTTTCAAGTACTGTGGAGAAATACCAGAACATACGGGTGGAATGATTATATTTTTCTTCTAAAAACAAGATTTTGAAAGGGCACTCGTCTTACCCTCGCCTTCTTACAAGTACACTTACAATTAATTGTTTGCACTGAGAACTACTAGGATGAGAAGATACTACCCAAGTTTTTATCAGAAAGTTCATCCCTAATTTGAAAATTTTATTTTTTTTAAACACACGGCATATGAAGTTATTATTATTATTAAACATAAAATAATAGCCATGTTTAAACGTAGCAGAAGAGAGGAGGAGGTGTAGTTCCTGGTTCATACTTGTAAAGGGGAGGCCTTCAGGAAACAGCAAGTCTAGGAGGCTTGAATACTTCTTTAAGCTACTCTTGTCCATCACAGCCCGGGTTAGCAGGAGCTAGCCTGGGTTCTGAGTTTTGAGCAGCACAGTATAAGAATGGTATTAAGATATGAGAGAGCATCCAAAGGAGACAGTGAAGGGTCTGGAAGCAAAGCCATATCAGCAGTGACAGCCTCGCTAAGAGGAAACTGAAGGGAGACCTCATGGCAACCTACATCTTCCTCCTGAGGGAAAGTGGAGGGGCAGGACTGACCCCTTCTCTCTAGTGACCAGTAACTGGACTGTATGGAATGGCCTGAAGGGCAGGTATAGGCTGGATGTTAGGAAAAGGTTGTTCTTTCAGAGGGTGGTTGGGCACTGGAATAGGCTACCCAGCGAAGTGGTCACAGCACCAGCCTGACAGAGTTCAACAAGTGTTTTCACACTGCTCTTGGGCATGTAGTGTGATTCTTGGAGCTTCCTGTGTAGGGCCAGGAGTTGGACTCTGATGATCTTTGTGGGTCCCTTTCAGCTCAGGATATTCTATGATACTGTTTTAAATCTTTTTTCCTGCTGCATTGATGAATATGCCAGTTCCTTGAGTCTCCAATGTATAATGTTTGATAGTTACTAACAGAGTTCTTTCAGTGCAAAATGCCAGGTGTACCGAGGACTTAAAACTGTTGGAGTTATTGATCTCATTAAAATGGTTATTTTATGAATTTCATGATTTCTACTAATGGTATGTGTTACTGCATTTGTTGGTCCCTGCTCACTATGATGGAAGTATAGACCTTTATATGAGGTTTAACAAGGCCAAGTGCAAGGGGCTGCACCTGGGTCAGGGCAACTGCCAGTATCAACCCAGGCTGGGGGATGAACAGATCAAAAGCAGTGAGGTGAAGGACTTAGTGGGGCTGGTGGATGAGAGGCTGGACATGACCCAGCCATGAGCACTCACAACCCAGNATGAGCCCTCCCAGCCCAGAAAGCCAAACGTGTCCTGGGCTGCATCCAAAGCAGCGTGGGCAGCAGGGGAGGGAGGGGATTCTGCCCTCTGCTCTGCTTTGCTCTGGTGAGAACCCACCTGGAACACTGCATCCAGC
Source organism: Pachycephala philippinensis (assembly GCA_013397055.1). Taxonomy (NCBI): domain Eukaryota; kingdom Metazoa; phylum Chordata; class Aves; order Passeriformes; genus Pachycephala; species Pachycephala philippinensis. Next base: position 30,881 of record VWZT01009554.1, read on the forward strand.
TCTGGGGTCCCAGCACAGAAAAGACACGGACCTTTTGGAGCAAGTCCGGAGGAGGGCCATGAATATAACTAGAGGGATGGAGCACCTCTTCATGAGAAAAGGCTGAGAGAAGTTCAGTCTGGAAAAGAGAGGGCTTAAGGACTACCTTATTGTCGTCTTCCAGTTCCTGAAGGGAGTCTACAAGAAAGATGGAGAGAGACCAAGAACATGTAGTGACAGGATAAGGGGGAATGGCTTCAGACTGAGATTTAGATCAGATGTTAGAAAGAAGTTCTTTACTGTGAGGGTAATGAGACACTGGAATAGTTGTTCAGAGAAGCTGTGGATGCCTCATCCCTGGAAGCGTTCAAGGCCAGGTTGGATGGGGCTCTGAGCAACCTGGTCTAGTAAAAGATGTTGCAGCCCATTGCAAAGGAGTTTGAACCAGATGATCTTTAGGTCTTTTCCAATCCAAGGCATTCTTTGTGTAGTGGTGGCACGAGGTGATTTCGGGCTTGCCTGTGAAGCTAGAAATAGGAGGAGAAGAAATAGATAGGAGTAGTAAGTCTTTGAAGTCCTGATGAGGCCTAGGGGGGCATACACAGCTGGTGGGCTTCATACAGCCTTTGACACTTAAATACATTTTTAATAAAGCTATGTCTATGTTTCTGTGTTATGTCTTTACATGGAAGCACTTCTTTTTGTTTGTTTGTTTTAAAACTGCCTCTGCACAGAACTCTAAATTCTACAAAATGGCTTTGGGAGAAATTATACATATGCTACTTCTGAATAAGCTTTTTCTGGTGAACTGTGGACTTAACCAGTGAGTCACCAGGTGAGATTGTTTTTGAAAAAAAAATAGTTCTGTGAAGAACAGGTCTGAAGTTCATGCCTTCACAAAATCAAAATAATTACTTTAACATTTGAACAAAAATTACTACTCAATCTCCTCTTTTGGAATGAGTTTTCAGTTAGATTGCTTTGGAACCTGCAGTTCAGTATGTCAATTAGTAATAAATGCTGCTCTTTTGACAAGATGAATTACACTGCTTGAATGTCTTGAAGCTGAAGGGGAACTGGACAGGAAGGGGCTCAAAACCCTACCAGTAATAAGTGATCATAAATAAATATATGGTTCTGTTTAGTCTGCAGAATTATAGACAGCATTTTCAATTATAAGGTGGTGCCTAGTGTTCTGCTGGTTGCAATGTGGTAACTGAATACTGGCTGGGAATGGTGATCACAGTCTTCTGGCTAAGACTTTTTTTAGACATCACTTAATCCTTTGTGGGGGAAAAATGTCTTTGAACCAAAATCTCCGTACTTTTAATTTTATTTATTTTAAATGTGTGTGATGCTACGATAGTCTAGGCCAGCTTTGGTAAAATATTCTGTTATGTAAAACACCTGAAAACATGATCATCAGACTTCTAATTTGTATATCTAGCCTTCAGTTACACTGCTTTTGTTTTCAAGTCCACAATTTTTATTTCATATATTAGAAATTAGTAGAGGAGGTGGTTGTAAGGCATGATCATTTTTGTCAGTGTATGGAAATTTTCCATCTTCAGTTTCTGTGAGACTGCTCTGCTCTTGAAACTTATAGTCAATTAAAATACTATTTTTGATCCTTTTATCATTCTCTTGCTCTCTAACAGAACACTGTTGTTTGTGCTCTTAGTTTTGTTGCTATCTTTCTGACTAACTTTTTAATGGGCGTGCATTCCTTATTCTAGGACTTTCATCCTTGAATGCTGCCTTTTTATGCTAATTGGATGATTTTGCTCACTGTTGTTTCCACAAGTTTCTCCAGTGTTTAATCTTTTCCTCTATTTTTATCTGTACTCAGTATCTAATAAAACTTCCTAGAAGATAGGAAGACATTTTGGCTCAAACATTGCAAGACTTAATGAACTGGCTCTGTGAATGTGTTAGATATATCAACGTGTTCAGTGAAATATAAACTTAGAGAATAGAATTAATGCAAATAACAGGAGACTCAGCAAGTCTGAGAGGTTTGCTTTTGTATAACTAGGCTTAATTTTGTTACCCTATTGATTTTTTCCCATACGAAGTCCTTACTAAATGTTTCAGTAAAATTTTAGCTCCTCAATTCTATTCCCCCTTTTCAGAATTTTCGAAAATCAAAATAATAACTTCTAAAGTCTGTCTCCAGTCTATGAAATATATTACCTTTTCCTACATTGCAAGAACTTTGGTTTTAATGCTTTTACTTTTCTCATAGATGTTTTTGTAGTTCCATGGTTTTTTTGCCTTTTCTATCATGAACCACTATTTGCTTGTTATGCAAGTCTTATGATGCACTTGTAAGCATGGAGAAGGAGTAATTTGCCACTTCTATTGCATGGTTTTAAATTGCAGACATCTGTATGGTCTCTGCAAATACCTCTGTTCTTCTGACTGTATAGTGTTTTACATGGATAGGATGCATGGAGTACACTGTTTCATACTTCACTGATACACTGTAAGTAGATAAAGCTTTATGTTATTTTGGGGTTTTTTGTTTTCTTTGGGGTGTTCTTAATTTTTTTTTTTTTTTAATACTTTAGGCATATGCATCAGGATGTGATATTGTGGTACTGGGGACTGACTTCGAAAGATTACAGATAATCCCTGGAGCAAAACATGGAAACATTCAAGTGGGATGTGTGGACTGTTCAATGCAACAGGGGAAGGTATGTAGAGCAGTGTTTCTAATAATGTTCCAGCAATGTCATGTTAAGCACCTTCTCAGGAATGTGGATACTTGCAAGTTAGGGCAAATATACTACAATGAATAGTAAAATGACTGATTGCTTTCTGTCTTTGCTTGTTGTAGGCAGCACAGTAAATGTGAAATAGTAACCATAGATATGATAGTTGTAGAAGAGAGGTAGGACTGCACAGAAGGCTGTGGATTCAGGGCTACATAGAGGACATGGCAAGAATTTTACTAAAAGATGACTAAGTTGGAAGCAAAAGTAATTTATTCACTATGGCTTTGCACTACTAGGCATGTCATTGACATGCTTTGACACGTTAGTGGCTGGCAGGAGATGAGTGCTTCCACAAAAATTACTTTCAGATCATCCAGAAAAATGACATCTGTTTCAAGCAATTCATAAAGCCTCTCTTGGATGGGGTTTGCTTTCTTGAATTCTTAGCTTTTGTTTTTTGTGGGTAAGTCTGAATCAGAAATCTTGTATTTCAGACAAGACTGGGTTTTAAGGCTTTTTAACAGAGCATTTTTTTTTGAAATTTTCCTGTCAGAGTGAAAAAGAAATAACCAGGTAACTGTCCATTGGGATGTCACAGTTATGTAACACCCTATTGGGATGTCACAGAGATTAAACGATTGACCAATTCAGTAGGAACTCTGTCTGGATAAATATTTGCTCATGTAAGAGGTGTTTTCTACCTCTTTTGTTTCTTTAAGCCTGTTCTTGTGAGTAGATAACATCAGCTTTCTGCTCATTACCACAAGCCATATGAGCTGCTGAGAGCTTTGGTTAGATTCTGGTGTCCATCTTGAGACAAGACCTCTGATGGAAACCAGTTTGTGTTTACATGTGAGCTCTGTGCTGATGAAACCCCAGCCACGCCCTGTTCCAGCTTTTTAGCATTTGAGTGATAAGCTCTTGCAGTGGTAGTGAAGGAACACAAATGAAAATGAGGAAATGTTCTCTGTGTCTCTGGCCCCTCATAGCCATAAAGTCTACCTGGGTTTCTCCACTGGCTGCTCTTAGCTAGAAGTTGTTTTTTGAGTTCACTGAGCATTATTTCTCCAAATTTGCAAGGTCATCTTGATTGCATGATACCAATTCTGTATGCATTTAAATGACAAATTGTCCTTGAATTGTAAATTTACGCATGTGAATATATCACACTGTAAGGCTTCCTAAGCTTCAGAATCTTTTCATTTCTTAAGCAGACCTGTGAGGTCATCCTGAATCTGCAAGTTGGTATTATTTGCTGTCAGGAAATTGGACGTGTTTCTAGAGTGCTGAAGTGCTAAGCAGTGGATGGCTAGGAATTTGCTTGTTGACCAGACTGATCAATGAATTTTCAGGTCTTTCTTAAAAGGATGGAATTTCTTCTTAGACCTTCTTCACTGGTGCTGACACACAGATTCCTCTTCGATTTGTCAAAGTGTTGTACAATTCCAACACTCCCAGTGTGTCTTTATAGGAAAAGTACTCCAGCTCTTGGACCATTTTTGTGTCCCTTCTTTGGACCCAACGTGTCTATGTCTTCCTGGTGCTGAGGACATTGGGTGTGGTGCTCCACGTGTCTCACTAGGGTAGGGAAAATCACACCCCTCACCCTACTGGCCACCCTTCTTTTGAAGCAGTCCAGGACATGGTTGTCCTTCTGGGCTACAGACACATACTGCCAGCTCACATACAGTTTCTCTGTCCACCAGTACCCCCAAATCCATGTCCACAGGGTTGCTCTCAATCTGTTAGTTTCCCTAGTCTGTATTGATAGTATTGATTTTGACTGACCCAGGTGCAGGACCTTGCCCTTGGCCTTGTTGAAGTAGATGATGTTCATGTGGCCCCACCTCTCCAGCCTGCCAAAGTCCCTCTGGCTGGCATTCCTTCCCTCCAGCATGTTGCCTGCCCCACACAGCCTGGGTCAGGGAACTTGCTGAGGGTGCTCTCCATCCCACTATTATTCTTTTTGGCGGTGTGCAGCTCAGTGAGGATGAGGGCTGAGTGGCTGCATTGCTGTGGAAGCTTGTGGAGAGTTTAAAGGGGTAGCAGTTGCTCTAGACACTACAAGTTGAGCGTTTTGGAATGCTAATCTTCGTTTGTCTTTGAAACCCATTAAACAATAAAATATGGAAAAAGTGTCCACATTTGGAGAAAAGGAAAAAGAAAAATCTTATTCATATGAGTTTATATAAATTTTTTGCTGTTGAGTGTGGAATGGAATTATTAGAGAATAAAACAGTAAGTGAGGTAGTTAAAGAGAATTAGAGAGGGCAGATATTAGTCTGAGATGCAAAATGCCTGAAGAAACTTTTTCCTTGCAAATGTGACAAAATTATTCTTGGCATTTTTGGGTCAGGCTGATGTTTAGGTTGTTAGTAGGACAGAAATTTATTTAACACTCTGTTTGTCTAATGTAGAGGGTTTCTCTTAAAGTGGGTTTTAGGATCTGTATGAATCTCTGTGTTTGTATAGATCTTAGGTGTGATGGTTTAGCTTTGGTTTTTTTTCAAGCTTTTGTGGTTAATACTGGAATCAAAACATATTTTACAAAGCAAATCTAACTTTATTATTGTTAAAGGGAAACTGTGAATACTGCCTAGGTCAGAATTTTACAGAAATAGGAAATCAATTATTACAGCATATCATATTGGTAGATGTTCTTTTAAAACAACCATCACTTCAGAATGCAGGATGTCCATTATGCGTGACCTATGCAAACTCCTTAATTTTTGTAAATCAGAATACTTTTTGGCAACTTTGCTGTGTGACAGTTCTCTCAGGCTCTCTGCCTGAGGTCTTCGACATACATTTGGCTTGTTTTGGCTCTTCCTAGCAAGTCTTCTAGGCTTGCTTTTATATGGATACATGGAGATCATATACTGTTAATTTTGTCTTAATTCAAGTTTGATATGGATGATAACCTGTGATGAAATAAGACTTTCAAACACCAGTTAAAACTGACCATATTGCAACTCTTTTTGAACTGTTTTATGTAAGCCTTTAGTAGTAGTTTTATTTGCAGTTTTCTTCATTGAGTGTTTTGCTTGCGTAGTCTTTTGAAAAAACTTTTTAAAAGGTAGCCTGTTCTAGTGCTTGGGAAGTGCACAAAAGTACTCTGAGCATATATTGGTTCCATGACTGAGAATGTGAACTCTGCAGACTGTTTTGAGTGTTTACCTAATTTAATAAGGAAAGAATGTTGCTAATAATCTTTTTTTTTTTTTTAAAAAAAGGTACTTGTCCAATTATAATCTCAGTAGTTCATCATGATTAACAAGTAAATAGAGGATTGTATTTTTACTATTGACAAGACTAACTTCTTCATTTTTGGTAGATGTCATTTTTCTGTTATCAAAAGGAAATTTGGATGTAAGCTTCAAATTTATCTACAAGCAGGGTTAAAAGTAAAATCAGCCATTTGCATTTTGTTCTTGTTTGTTCAAAAGCTTGTTTCTTCTGTGTGTGTTTATATACCATTAATATATATTACTTTAGATTGCAGCTTCTTACGGAAAGGTGATTTGTATCTTTGAGCCAGTTAGCCTCTTGAAGCAGAACAGCAGTCATCATAATGTGAGTATTTCATCATTCCTTAATTTGTCTGAGCAGTTACAAAGCCTGACTGGTTTTACTGGTTTGCTTTAAAGTTGGAGTTATTTTGATGTCTTCTTATAATGCTAGAATAAAGTTGAGATGTAAGGTGGTCCTTGGGAAGTGAAAATGGTGGGATAAGGACAGAGGCCTGTAATTTGAAATAGTTTTAAGGAAGATAGGCTTTACTATAATGCTTCATATTACTTGTTTATGTAACCCTGCAGTTCATAACCAAAATATTCCAGAACCCAAAAAGACATACACAGCCCCATTCTGCAATGAGCGTAGCCATTAAAATACTAATTCCTTTTTGAACCATCCCATGCAGCCTTTATGTTTTGATGTGTTTTACAGTTCTTACTGTAACTTTTGTTTATGAAATTACATGCCTTTGGCCAAATTGTAATAGTTTCAGAAATCTGTGGCTTTTTTAGAATATTTGACTGAATGATTATACTTCAGTGTTATAATGGTGAATAAGAACAATATTTATTCTCTTGGGGCTTACTTTTGGTGACAGTGGTTTAGTGATTAACATCCAGAATCTTAATTTCTGAATAATAATATGATTTAGGGCAAGTTACTTAACCATGCTTCTTACGTGAAGAGGAATATGGTTATAATTAGAAGCATTAGATTCTAATTAAAGTCAGTTTGTTGATATGAGAACTTTGACAGCAATTGCCCAAGGAGCTTCTGTCTCCCTCTTCAGCGGTTTGGTCTCCATTTGTATTAGCAAATTGTTTATAAGGCCATCTAGTGGATTCCCCTCTTTGTATTAACCAGCTCAGTCATAAGATTCTTGGTGTACCTGTAAACCTGTGATATATTATATATTAATTAAGTAGCTGGAAATGAACACCTGTGTAATAATTTACATCACTGGAAAGCAGTGGAATAAATTACGGTACGATATCAGTTCTTCCACTCCTATGAACACTTTGGAAGTACTGCTCTTGTTTTTGGTCCATCCACCTCATTTTTCAGTCCATGCTGAATGTTCTTCTATACTGGTAAACAGTACACTTAGTTTGAAACTTCAAAGTTGGAGCAGTAACTGTAAGCAGAGGAAGCACTCACCACCCATGATTTGCTTTCCGATGTTTAGTTAAAGAAATATTCTGTTACTTCATTCTTTCAGTTAACTTTTATGCAATAATTTCCAGCATATTGTTCAAAGTTATTGTAAGATTGTCTCTGTCTTCCATTTACTAGAATGTTCAGGGTCTAAAAAACCTAAACAAACCAGCTTTGCAAATACTTTGTTTAGATCCATATCTGCAGCTGCTTCTTACTGTCTTTTGCCAAACTTCTGAAAGACTGAGTTGTCATATTTTAACTTCACATCTACTTAGTGTGATATTTTTGGGGTGGGGGATGACTACTTTTAAAAAAGTCTGTGAATTAAGAAAGAAACCTGTTGGCTCCTACTACTATTTCCAGAAATGTTTTCAGTTTCTTCTGTAATTCAAAACATCAAACCTTTGTGGTCTGTTATGGAAACAGACAAAATAAATATTTTGTGAACTTAATCCTCAACATGTTCTAGTGAGTGAAGTAGTGATGCAAAAGCTAAAGATATTTGGCTGTCCTGTTGTATATTAAAAAAAAAAAAAGGGGGAAGGGGAAGTATCACATGTGTTATCTTGACCTTTCTGAACTCCTCTAATTCAACAACAGTACAGATATCAGACACCAGGTGCATTTAACTTGTGTCATTTTTGATATCTTTTCTTTGTTCCAAATATAAAATCTTACTTCCTCCTAAAAACATTTTCAAATTCCAGTGTTTTTTATATACTGATTTTTTTTAATCTAGATTTTTAAAATAAGAAATTAAAAACCTAAGTATGAGTAGAAAGCTATTTTGTTTTAATATCAGAATGAATCAATTTTTATTAGATAAGCAGTAACTTATGTTAAACGTCTTCATAAAATTTGGAGAATGCAGTGAAGATAAGCCATTTATATTATAAAAAGAGGAGGGAGCAGAATGAAGTGTTTTCACGCTAATGTTTGTAAATACTTAAAATTTCAGGTGTTACATTACCAGTGGCAGAAGAATGCTCAAATCTCACTGGAAGCCATAGCACATAATCTAACATGGGATCCTACAGGTATGAACAGATTAAAAGAAACACTTATCTATTTGATACCACAACTAATTTTTTAATTTAAATTTTGTCATTCCTTATGGACAAGGAAAAGGGTTTTGTTCTGTCCTAGCATGAGCAAAGTGGAGTGAAATTTACCTTTTGTCACTTATTACAGGAGAGCTAACGTACTAAGTGCATCTGTATGGTCTGAGTCGATTATTCTTATCTGAGCAGATAAGAAAACATGGTTTAAATGGTAAATATTTGTTGAGAAGGAGGAATGTCTACCGTAGACCTAGGCATTTCTTTTAGAGCATAACTAAAATTTGATTAATTTTCATGGTTAGAACTGTAGATGCTCACATCTGCCAGAAAAATCTAGAAAAGGTGTATCTGCCAGATTTTTTTTCTGCAGTTTCAGCTTTGCAGAACTTTTTTTTCTCTCTCTTTACAAAAGTCTGTATTTTGCTACTTGTTTTGTAGTTTAGTTTTCATAAATATTTGTACCAGGTACTCGCCTTCTGACTGGTTCCAATTGTCTTCAACTTTGGTCCAATGTTCCTTTGGAAAACCCTGCTGACAATGACAGTACTGAAAGAACAGATGTTGGACTTGGAGAGTGGAGATGTATCTGGCAATGCAAGTAAGAAACACATACAAAGACAAGTAATTCCTTTTTCCTTACTGATTCGTACCTTTGGGGTGAAATAATTAGTGTAGTTGAGTGAAATGCTATTGCATACTGTTATTTGATAAATATTATTGATGTGAGATAAACTTGAATCATATTTCCCTTGACTATGTGACATTCTTCTTACAAGATCAGTTGCAGTTGGTTTTGGGGCAGTTCTTCAGGTACACAGAACACTAGCAAAATACTGAGGGAAGGCTAATATTGAAGTTGTCCCAACAGGCACTCTTGCTTGTACAAGAAATAAGGTGAAAACTGTGTGATTGAAAACTATTGTGCTGGCAGGACTGATTAAAAAAAGCTTCCTTCTGTGTTCAGTGTACTGCATTGTTCTTTCGTCCTTTCCTTCTCACACATCCCCCCGCCTTTCACTCTTCCTTTTCCTCAGTTTATTTCTGGGTATTTGGAACAGTCATGCCAAGGTTGACACATTCTCTTTTCTGTGTCTCTGAATTCTTATTTGGTATTTACAGCTGTGTATTCTGCACTCAGAGGAGTTTTAATTTAGTACTTTGGTTTATAAGACAATTTAAATCATGGTCCTTCTGCCATAGGCAGGATTTTCTAGTACAGTGGAGTGTGTTGTTCACGTAGGAGCAATGTACCGTATGACCATCTCCTAAAGAAGTTTCCCAAAGTGGCTGACTGGACAGACCCACCTGAAGTTATTCTTTTTGAAGCGTTTAGAATTGTAGTACATAGTTCTATAGGTAGTTCTCTGCATGTAGCAGAAAAACATCATTTTTATAATCCTTCAGTTGTTCTTTTTTCTCTGTACTTGAACTTTTATCAGTGACATGTTTAAAAACACAAGGTCATCCAAATGGCAACTGAAAAGCTTTTCTTTGTGTATGATAAACTTTCTAAATACATGAAGTGGAAGACTTACTTTATTTTTTGAGACATCTTTGGGTGCTCATCTCTCAGCCTAATAAGAGAAGTCAGCCTAAAGACAGAATGCCATTGAGTGTGGCCTAAGAATCTGGGGTTCTGGTAATACTAGTCAAGATCATACAGACAGTGCTTTTCCTCTCTCCCTTCTATAAACAGGTTTTGCATTTGTATAATGTATAGAGACTTAGAGAAGTCTTCGCAGCTCTCCACCCAACTCTTTTTGTTGGAGGTAGAGCTCAGTGTTGTCTTCTTTGAATGAGTAGGTCCTGGAAAGGGTCAACAGAACCTGCTTTTTTTGTATTCCTTTTATACCTGTATGTCTTCTGGCATTTGTACTGCAATTAGATTTAGAATAGGTTTTTCTTATAGAGAAGTCTGCAAGAAAGTGATTTTGCTGTATTACCCTTTGCCAGAATAATTTTTAATGTCTGAAGGAAACATTCCCAAATGTTTTCATATTTGCCCCATTAGGAGAATTTTCCTTAAATTTTGCTTTTGCTGGGTGGATGTCTTTGATATTCGGCTCTTGTAATTAATTGCCTTTCACTTGTTACTGCACACACTGAATGCATCCACTTTTGTTGACGTGTTGGCTAACTTAATCCCTCTTAAAGTCACGCCTCCATAACTTGTTACACGTGTATTAAATTCAAGATGAAAATGTACCCTGCATCTGTGCTGTGCAATTAAACTCCTGTCTGTTCTTGTTACTGTTAATAAGGTTTGTTACTTAGTCAGTAGCTGAGTGCTTCAAACCCTGTTAAAGAAGCTAATTCATTAGTATAGCCAAATAAAGTAAAACAGTACAAAAGTTAACCACGTAATTAGGTGTAGAATATTTTAGCGTAGCATCTTACATCAGTTCGACCATTCAAGTAAAAGCTACTTTCAGATACTTTTTAACTACATTACTCTTTTTACACCCTTTTGTTTTCTTGAGTTGTAATGGCAAGAAATACAAGAAGTGGAGCTGTCTTTCAGAGAAGTTGGAAGATAGTATAGTACAATAGAGACCAGTTTGAGATCCATATTATTGTGAAGTGGGAGCAGTTTAATCTATTAGCAGCTGCTTTTCTCTTATGATATTTTTGAATATTGGATATTCAGCTACAAGGTTTTGGTTTTCTGGGTCACTACAGCCATATGTTGTACATGAGTTTACCTCTTAGTCCTTTTGGATTTTGTTAAAACTTAACTGTTTCACACAACACAGTACACACTTGTACTTAAGAATTAAAAACCTTTCATGAGTTCAAGGAAAAAAAATTGTTTAGAATTCTATAAAAGTTGTTAAAATTCATTTTCTCTTTTTAATTGTCTTTATTCCATAGAACTGCTTCTCAAGTTTGTTTGATGAAATTCTCACCAGATGGGGAGTTTTTTGCTACTGCTGGAAAGGTAAACATTTTTTTTCCTTATAGCTTTGTACTAATTCAGATAAGCTGTTAAAGCAAACCAACAAAAACACATTAAACAAAAGGCTACTTAATGAAAAAAACCCTTTTTTCATAATTTTTGCATAGTCTGTCTATGCATCTTTACATTTTGGTAAACATGAGTTTGGGAGAAAGGTAGTTAGAGGCAGGGAGGTAACACACCAAATATTTACTGCTTACTATTCTAAAACACTGATTTTTAATTTTGACGTAATTATAAGACATCAGAAAAAGAATAGTGTTGGGGAAGGGGAGAAATCTGTGGATGAGATCACTGCTGGTAATCCTACTAGTGAGGAAATATAATCAAAATACCGAAAAATTTAAAAATAATCATAAACAGCTCTTTCGTATGTTTTTGTGTACATAAAAGAGAATTCACATTCCCATCCATAGGTGTCTTAGCACATAATTCATGCCAGTGTTTGTGGCCAGTATCACTAATTAGTTCTGTGTGCTCAACATTGAGCAGCTTATCAGCAAAACCCCTTGGCAAACTAGGCAAAAAAATTAAAGCAAAATGTCAGTCTTTTCTTTTCCTGAAACAAACTAATCTTTTATTTATACTCCAAAACTTGTTGTTCAGGTTTTGTAAGAGAATAATGTCCTTTTAAGTCAAAGCAGAAAAAAACCCCAAGATCATGCAGAGGATCCAGTGAACAAATATGACAAACCCATACAAAAATTTGTACTGCTTGTTAAGGAATGAGTGAGATAAGTAGTTTTCTTCATCAAGTTTCTGCTACCAACTAAAGAACTTAGGAGAGGCTGCAGAGTTACTAGATACGAAACAAAATGCTAATATGTAAGGTTAATTAGGACAATGCAGTTGCTGAGATTAGTGAAAACCTGGTTTAAGTGTCACAGAATCCTGAGCAGTAGTAACCTGACAGAATGTGTTTCAGGCTGAAGAATAAAAGACAGTTTTGCAATTTGCTCTAGTCTGTCTTGGAAGCATGAGTGAAAAATTAGTGTGTACACATAAAAGATGGTTAGAACAGAGTTTGATTTAGTAATAATGTGGAACTTTGCTGTTTGGGTAATAATGTCCCTTAATACATGCTTGAAAAACAGAGTCAAGGATGATTCATTCTGCAAATAAATCTTGCTTTTGAAACGTAGTGTCATGCATATTTTTGCGATTCAGGTATGTGCATCAGGAGCAGATGAGTAATGCATATCTTGATTAGTTGTATGTGTTTGTTTTTTCCTTTAAAGCTTGCCATTTCAGGTCATCATGCTTGATTGGAAGATTAACTTTTAAGGGATTTACTTATCTTTAAGGAAGAGATAAAGATGCAACAAATCTGTAAAATCACCTAGATTTCCTTTTCCAGGGAAACCATACTCCAGTTGATGAGCTTCCAACATATAAAGTGAAATACTAGACTTTCTTCATGATAAATGATTACTTGTATGATAAAAATGCAATAAGTTCTTATGCTCCATTCTTTTTGTGTTTATTTGAATGTTGTATTGCTTGCTGTATGTTCTGTGATGCCTTTAGCCATTTACTGACTGAAGGGAGAGCCATTCTAGTCATGTTTCGGATAACTAATAGAATTCTTTGAGTATATGTTTTATGTACAAAGCAAGTGTTTTGTCATTGTCGGCAATATATGCTATATATATTCCCCCTTTTTTTGATGGGTAGGAGTTAATATTTATTTTACAAGTCAGGTTTAATGATTTCTAATGTTACAATTTGATGGAATTGTGGAAAAATTAATTAAGCTTCAAGTAGCTTGTATAGGGGTAATATTCTTGCAGTTTTTGACTCTAAAGTCCTATGTCACTTATGTCACTGTTATCTTACACTATAAACTCCTGCAAAGCAAATTATTGAATAAGTAAGCAAATTAGTAACATGAATAAGTAGGAAAATTATTAGCATATTTTTTATCATAAATGCCTAAGTTAGTTACCTCCCTAAAGAATCTTTAAAACACATCTTTGTTCCTACGTCTTATTCCTTTACTTAATTTTTCTATGAGGGACGATGCTGGTCAGCAAAACCAACCTCTCCTCCCCCCCAGTAGGGTCATGTTATGTATACCCAGGTTAATTCAATATTTCAGTGCCATTTACATTTAATACTTGATCAACAACTTGTGAATCTAGGTCCAGACTAATTTATCTAGTCCTTGAAGGCATAATCAATTTGTGTGTATCTGAAAAAAGCAGGCTGAGCAGTACTGAGCTTGGTTTTTGAGATATCATCTATGACCTTTGTTTGTTCTCCTAGCAGTTAAATTTGTGCAGGGGGTCTGGGTGGTTTTCTGACAAGGTAGAATTAGTTGTATTAACATTTTAATACCATCTCAGGCTAATACAAGTTGTGTTTTTGCGATTAAATTTGGCAGCTAATCAGAAGGACCAAAATGAAATCCAAGTTAGTAATGTCAAGAGTTAAATGGAGGCTCTGCTGCTGTGTTTTCCTTAACATCAGGGTTTGCAGTTGTTTTTATGGAATTGTTTCTCTCTGAGCAGAAAAGTATTTTACTTTAAAGAAAAACGAAACCTCAAGGGATGTACCAAAAAGTACTTGAAATGCATCATATTCTTATGCAAGGTAGTCTTATTTACTGTCCTTTTTTGTCTTTCCACAGGATGACTGTCTTGTGAAAGTATGGTACAACACAGAGAGCTGGCGGTCAGCTGTAACACCACCTGATGCCAGTCCAGAAAACCAAGCTAAAGAACTTGATTTTTCATTTGTTTATTTGGCTCATCCTCGATCAGTAAATGCATTTTCGTGGAGAAAGACCAGTAAATTCATGCCACGGTCAGTAGTTCTAGTAACATGAGGTTCATAAATTGCTCAAAAACCCTCTTACACCGTACAGTCTGCCTCTCCCTACTGTCAACAGTCACACAATTGTGTCGTTTACTTCAGTTATTAATTGAGTGTACACACCATTTATATTGTTTGTGCTCTTGAGGGGATGGTAAGCATCCTCTTACCTGGGAAAGAACTGGAAAGATAGTAGAGGAGTCTCACAGACTGACTTAGGCATTGAACTAAATACAAAATGAGGTCTTGGAAAATCATTCCTCTTTGCATTTTTTTTAGTTGCACTAAGTGACCATTCATGCATTTAATCTCAACTTGTTCTATCCTGACGGAATCAGAGCAAAAGTCTTGTGACTTCAAGTCCTTTTTCACAAACATTCAAATATTTTTATGTCTTTTCATTTGTTTCTCAACCTAGTACAAAGCTAGACCTCTGTCAGAAATAGTATCTGGAAACTGAATTCAAGTAATCATTTGAAACTGATACTTTGAGTTGTAGTTTTAGGGTTGTGTTCAGATGATTCTACAATGACCTGTCCCTGGTTTTCATGAGTACTTGCAGTCTTAAACTGAAGTTTTAGCAGTTTAGCTTTTTATACCAGTCTTTAAGACTCTTCATAAAGCCGTTGCTGTAGTTCTTGCTATATAGGTCACTTTTGAAAATCCACCTGCTTCATGATTCCTAAGGGAGTTTGCTGCTGGACAGTCTGGTCATAGCTTTGAAGTCTTAGTTACAGCTAAATTTTGAACTTATATGACCTGGAAACCTGATGATATGCATAGTTTTTTTCAGTGTCCAGTTTAGGGTAATTGGATTTTGTGGCTATATATTTAACACAAGTTGCACTTGGGAAAATAGTAATTTAAAATTTGTAGATTTAAATTTTCTTTTGTATCCCTGGTATTACCTGAGTTTCTCTCTATTGGATGTATAATTTTGGAAGTGGTAGATACCGGGAAGATCTGGAATTAAGATCAGGTATCCAGAATTATTATTAGCCTTTTATGTGAATGACTTTAAAAGATAAAAATACAAATTTTGCTATTCTAGGTATGAATTACTCTTTACTTTGAAATCCACAATTTCCTGTTGCAGTGTTGTGTGATGACATTTGAGGTAATTTATAGTCAGGTACTTGAACACATGGGAAAGCCTTTCCTACATCATTTATTTTCCTAACAATGTATTGATGAGCTTTTCTTTCTCTGGTATCTTTAAGCTGGTTCAATTCCAAAAACTGATAGTGGAAAACTGGTTGCAACTGTTGGTTTATTTTGATGCTGTGTAATAGTTAGCAGCTTCTTCACTCCTTAAATTTTCTTTCATTAGTGGTGCTGTCTGCAATGTACTCCTGACTTGCTGTAAGGATAATGTTTGTCGTCTCTGGGCAGAGACTTTGTTACCCAATGACAGTCTGTTGTACGGGGGAGGATACAGCAATTGGAGTGAAGCAGCGAACTTCACAAATAACTTCAAAAGAAATATTTCAAGTAAAGAAAAAGTGCAGAGTGCATTAGAGGTAAGAATTGAAATTGAACTGTGAGAATAAACACACGTACAAACTTGTCATTTTAGGCAGGTTTGTTTGTCATTTGTAACTTAGACACGTATCACAAGCTGAAATCCTTTATACCAGAGATGTGCATAAAATGTTATGAAAGGGTGAATTTCCTTGAAATTTTCCTTGGGCAGGCTAAGCTGACAGCTCTTCTGCTGAGCTTCTCACATTGGAGACACACTGTTCTAAAGTCACAACTGCCTATTTTGGTCTGGTGACTGAAGAAAAATGCTTTGCAGTATTTAGTTCAAAGGGCTAGAAACATGGAGCACACATTATATATAGGTTATGTGAAACCCAGGAGTGATGCTGCCTTAAAACATATGGTAGGGGCTCACTTGTTACCTCTGAAATTGTGAGATGTTCTCTCTGACTTCTGCAACTGGAAGAACAGTAATATGGAGGGAAGAAAAATAGCTTTTCTGCTGTAGTCCTCAGAGCAGACTGCTCATAAGCATTAAGGCAAGTGATTCTTACCAGATAGTTTTTTCTAACCAGTGGGAATCAGGAAGAAAGTGTAGCATGAGTGGTCTGCATCAAAGCTATGTAGAGCGTATGTGGGCATTGTGCTTTTATCTTAATGGAGTGATGTATTTAGCATACTCATAGTGCTTTCTTAGCACATAGAGCACACCTGAAAAATATGACAGGCTGAAAGGCACAACACAGCAAGGAAAATAGTCAAAGAGAGGAGAGAATAGGAAGATGGAGAAAGTTCTGTCTTCCTGTGGAGAATAAGAGGCAACATTAGAGATCAGAAACAACAATTATGTGAGAATTGAGAGAAGACTGTTTAACATGAGCGTGCTGTGTTAAGATGCAAAGCACAGCAAGTGAAAAGGAATACCAAGAGTGTAATACCATCCTCATACAAATTGTGTACCTTTGGGTGCTTGCATAGATGTCTACAGCACAAAAGGCTTGAACTGTGTGAGTCAGTTTTAAAAACTGAATATTATTTTTTCCCTCGGAAACGTTTATTTGTATAGAAGAGGAAGACCTTAAAACTCATTGTGCCCTTTTGAGGGGTGTTGAAGTGCGGATTTAATTAGATCCAAAGTACAGATCCAGTTTTTCAGTCTGAAATGAGATTACTTAGATTTGCTGCTTTGTTCAGAATCCTGAATAAGCATGGTATATGTTTATGAAACCCAATAGTATGTTCTGTGTTAAGTATGAAAACTCTATGAAAATTGTTTGCGCACTGAAGTAGTTACTACATGAAAGTATTTTATAGGCCTTCATAAATAAATCTAAAGGCACTGGGTTTCTCTCAACTGTGGACTCAACACAAACAATTTTGCAAGAAACGCTGATTCTTTAAATTAGCTTTTAATCTGAAAAATACCATTAATTAGTGCCTAGAAAACCACTTACGGATGAAATCTGCTTTTTCTTTTTGAAAGGATTTAAAATGATACTTTATTTTTCATGCAGTTAAACCTGAGGCACTTCCGACGAGGAAGGAGGAGGTCAGGTGCTGTTGTAGCACATACTGGATATGCTCTGCATCAGCAAGATCCTCATGAAGCTCACAGGAACGTTCCTCCTCATGCAAATGCCCTTTGCCACTTCCATATTGCTGCCAGTATCAATCCAGCCACAGGTAAGAAATGTAATGCTTGCTGTGAAGTAAACTCCAGTTTCTGTTAGGTACGTGTTCTCTCTGGAAATTTAGCAGGTGTATTTGTACAGTATATGAGCATGCAAAATTGCTAGTATGTTGGTTTCGTCTATGCATGAAAGGACTTTATACAGTAATGAAATTATTTAAATAAATTTCCTCTGCAGTAATCCTTTCTTTTATTTTGTTCATCTTTTAAGTGAGATTGATAGTGTCTAAGATGGAGAAAGCTTAGTATTTGTATCTGGATATAAAATTTACTGTGAATTGTGTATGATATTGGGAACACACTCATAAAATAAAAAACTTCTAAGCTTCTTAAAGTGAGCTCCTGACACTTAAGTCTTGAAATAACCACACATTCCTCTACTTCCGTCTCAGAACCAGACAAAACATGCTTTCACCCTGCATTGCATGAACTTTGATATTGCTTTGCACTGGAACAACATGTTGATAGGGGTTGAGGAAACACCCCTATAGCTGCTGATACTTCTGTCTTTATTATCTTTGTGCATGCTGAAAATGAAGCACGTGTCTGCTCGTTGAAAAACTGAATAGAAAAGCCATATTGAATGGCCTTTAGTGAAGGTTCTGATGTGGTTTTCTGTGTCTAGATTTAACGAACAAACATACTGTGTAATTCTTTCCTTAAACTAGTTAAGCTCTGTTTTATAGCTTTGTTTTCCTGTTCCTACTGAACCTTGTTTGAAAGGCCAATTTTCAGCTAAGGGCATTCATGATTAGTTCCTATTTGTAGCTGTACAGCCTTTGGTATGATTGGAAAGAACAAGTGGTTTCCATTAACACTGCTGTGCTAAGCAAAGCTGTAAACACTTTCTCCTTGATTAGACTTCAGCATTTTGAGTAATGGTTCATTGGTTCATATTTTAATAGACAGGACTAGAATCACATCCAGCCTACCCAGAAGGACACTTCATGCTGTTTTGTGCTGTACCATCAGTGCTATCTTATTTCTACAGTAAAAGTCTCCAGTCATTATTAGTGCTGAATGTCACACAGGAAAGTTTCTTGAAAGCTTCTTCGAGATTTGTAGATCTCCTCTGTTTTTTTTTTTCCTCTTCAGATTACAGAGTGAGCTAGCTAACCTTTCCATGTGGCTAGCACATAATCTTTGACCATTTTTTTTTACCTACTCTTAATGCATTTCTTATTTTTGATACAGAATAGCTAATGTCATGGTATAACTCAGCCATCAGCCAAACCCCAGGCAGTTGCTTGCTCACTCCCAGTAGGACTGGAGAGAGAACCAGAAGGGTAAAAGCCAGAAAACTCGTGGGTTGAGATAAACCAATTTAACAGGGAAAGCAAAAGCTGCACACACAATCAAAGAGAAACAAGGAATGAATTCAGTGCTTCCCATGGGCAGGGAGGTTTTCAGCCATCTCCAGGAGAGCAGGGCCCCATCACACGTAACTGTTACTTGGGACGACAAACACCATCACTTTGAACTTTACCCCCTTCTTCCTTCGTCCCCCCACTTTATGCACTGACCATGATGTCACATGCTCTGGAATATCCTGGTCAGTTTGGGTCACCTGTCCTGGCTGTGTCTCCTCCCAATGTCCAATGCAGCCCCAAGTTCCTCACCAGCATGGAAGTACAAAAAGCAGAAAAGGCCTTGGCTCTGTGTGAGCCCTGCTCAGGAATAACAAAAACATCTCTGTGTTATCAGCCCAGTACCAAACTGTGAAGGAAGTTAACTCGACCCTAGCCAAAGCAAGCACAACTATGCAAACTTTAATTTTGCGTTTGATAGACTTTTCGATATAAATATGCCAAGCAGCAAACACACAGAATGAGAATAAAAATAATTTTGAATAAATTAGAAAAATATTTTCCTAGGTACTTAATACTTGTCTTTGGCCTTTCTAATCTTGTATTCTTTTAATGTTACCTGTATTAATCGGTATCTGTTTTAATAATGTCTTTTGGATTGCTTGGTCTTTAACTCAGTCGATTGGAGGTTAACAGGTTGTTCTTTAATGCAGAACCTCTGAAATAACTTTCACATTTTCAACCTTTATTAGAAGAAATATATGTTCTCCCTTGCAGTCAAGTCTTTAAGTACCTCAGTCTAACCAAATTCTCTAAGTAGGCCTTTTTGTTTGCCCTTTTGAAATTAAATTTAATCCAAAAACCTAATTGTATTTCCATTCATTCGATTTAAAGCAAATTGGTTTGTGATCTTACTTGAAGATTTTCCATTGCTGCAACATTTTAAAGAACTTGATAAAAACTAAAGCCAAAACAGCTTTATCTCTCATTCACTTCACATTTTGAAGAATAATGCTGTCATATATATTTATGTAAGAAAAAATATGATACAAAACTAAAATCTTTGAGACCTACTTTTATACTATGATTTTACTTTTACTGGTGTTCAGCCTCGGTGGAATTCAGTGAAAGGAGTAAGCAGTGGTTGCTAGGACAAAATTGTCTCTAGGCAATTTCAGGAAAAGTTACTGAATCCAAAGACTTCAGAAGTTTTCTGGTAAGAGTGATTGTGATTTATCAAGCAAATAGAAATTCACTAAGAATAATGCCCAGAGCTGAACATCATTTAGAAGCTGGTACTTTTAGATGGAAATTGGAAAAAAAAAGTGATTTCTCTAGCGACTTTGATAAATACTTAAAAAGCACATAGATTTATAATCTAATCTGAAAAGTAATCTTTCTAGTTCACCTTACTCACGTTTACTGTATCTTCATCTTCCAAAGGGGGTCAACAGAATTTTTCTTTCCAGGTTCTGTTACTTGCCAGATGTATAATTCTACTTTTGAGACTGGCATTGGCCTGTGTAGGAAGATAGACTGTATTTCTTAAGTGAACTGTGCTACTTTTGCCCCCTTCCCCTGCTGTGCCCCCTCCCCACAACAAGTTTGCTGGTTGTCCTGGTGCTCCTTTGTTTTATCTGTGTGCTCTCAGTTACAATTTTCTATGGCTAGATTGGAAGATTAGTAATTCAAACCCATCACCGATTTTGATAAAAACAACAGATTTTGAGTGAAAAGTATTTTGTCTCCCAGGACATGGAATTTAGGTAGTGCTACATAAATAGGGAGCAGAAGGAGATGATTCTATGCATGGAGACTTCTAGGTGGGAATTTTATGCAGTTTGATATTTTAACATGTTGTTGTATCACGCATTTGAGGAAATTGCAGTAAGTCACCTCTCTGCTTTTTAGCCTTGCTTAATTTAGATTATGTTACTCTAGAGCAGTCTGATCCTTGCTTCTGTCACACAGTTGTGATTACTGCTTTATTTTTCACAGCAACATGGGACATGAAATACCATCAAACAGCAGTGCGAATTAACAGAATGTATCAGAACCAGAACCCCTGGGGTTTTCTGATGGTGTTACAGAGGGCATTGTCTGGTCTCTGTACTGATTTTTGCTAGTGTAAGCCCGTGGTCTTTGATTACAGTGTATATCTACTGAAGCATCCATTGTGGACTAAATGTTGGGAAATTATGCTTAAATGATTTGGTTCATACTGAGCTGTAGTAGCAAAAAATAAGGTGAATTAACCTGTATGGACAGTGTTACATCAAGGAGATACAATATTGTGGGACCCTACTGTTATCCTAATGTAAGCATACCAAAGAACCTCTGTGTGGAACAAGTCTGAAAGCAGATGATGTTCGTGAGAGGAATGGCAAGTGACAATACTCTTAGATTTTTTTTTTTTCCTTGTGCAGTTTCTGCTTAAAAAACATTTCTCTAAAATTATTTTTTGTCTAAACTTACTTAGTTCTAAAAAATATCATTATCTTTTTCTGGTAGATATCCCTCTACTCCCTTCTATCACATCCCTAAGTCTTGGTGAAAATGAAGAGAAAAGTGGACCTTTTGTTGTGCACTGGCTAAACAACAAAGAACTTCATTTTACCTTATCTATGGAAGTGTTTTTGCAACAACTTAAAAGGAGTTTTGAACATCATTCTCCTGAGACTAATACTGAGGATTCTAATCAAATGGATGGCAGATCAGAAGAAGGTAAAAGTCATGTAGACACATGTCATATAGAGAAATGGCCTTCAGTTTATAAAGTAATTTGTAGTGTTCCCCCAGGGGAAGTAAGAGATGGGCAAGTTGACAAGTAAAGATACAGACAGATTACAGTAGCATTTCAATGCATTTTCTTCCCTTACGCTTCAAGTATCTAACTGACTTTTAAAAAAATGTATCTAGAAATTCTGATTTCTCTCTTTAGAGAGAAAAAATTCCAGAAATTTTGAGTTATATATGCTGAAAACTGTATTATTTAACTAGGCACAACTGGAGGCCTTTGCATGAAAGTGTTACTTTAATATTAAGGAAACAGGAGCAACTTCAGAATTAACTTTCTTTTTTTAGATACTAATGTACAGCTAATTCAAATAGCTTTATTCTATAGTATAATACAGTCAATTAATTTGAATATATACATTCTGGAGATTATTACCTTTGTTCTGTCTATGCATGCAAAAATTTGTATAAAATAGGCGAAAAGAAAAACATTTCAGATTAAGGTGCAACATAAACTATTTTGGTTTGTTAGACATTGAGCTCCATTAGAGAATTTATGGTTGTAATTTTCATTTTTTTAANTTCCAGAAGCTGATGAAAATGGAGATGAACAAAAAGGAAACCAAGAAAAGAAGGAACTGGGTGATGAGAAAGCTGCTCCATATTCAAGCCTTGTTCCTTTATCCTCTGCTATTATTGATCATGAAATTGAAATTCTGCTTTCTGAATGGAGTAAAAATGCTGACATGCTCTTCAGTATACATCCTATGGATGGCTCCCTGCTGGTGTGGCATGTGGACTGGCTAGATGAATACCAGCCTGGCATGTTTCGCCAGGTGCAGGTACTTCATTCCTCCTGCATTTTACATTGCTCTTCAGGGAGAAGTATGATGGGAACTCTAACACTTATCCTTTCTTTCTTAAAATTGCAGGTGTCATTTGTCTCAAGAATTCCCGTTGCATTTCCAACGGGTGATGCAAACTCTCTTTGCAGAAGTATAGTGATGTATGCTTGTACCAAAAATGTTGACTTAGCTATTCAACAAGGCAAACAAAAGCCTCCTGGCCTTACACGATCTTCATCTATGCTTATCTCTTCTGGACACAGTAAATCTACCAACAGCTTAAAACTAAGTATCTTCACACCTAATGTTATGATGATTTCCAAACATGCAGATGGGTCACTGAACCAGTGGCTTGTGAGTTTTGCTGAAGAATCTGCTTTTTCAACTGTACTCAGTATTTCACATAAATCCCGATACTGTGGTCACCGTTTTCATCTTAACGACTTGGCTTGCCACTCAGTATTACCACTGCTGCTTACAACCTCACATCACAATGCTCTAATTTCACCAGATGTTGAGAAAGCACTACAGGCAAATGATTCTTTAAAGTCTCAGGAGTCACCAGTAAGACCTCAGAGTAGAGGCAATGCAAATGTGACATCCCAGGATCCCAACGCTGTTTACAGTGAACTTATTCTTTGGAGAGTAGATCCTGTTGGGCCTTTATCCTTTTCTGGTGGAGTTTCTGAACTTGCTCGGATCAATTCTCTTCATGTTTCAGCTTTTTCTAATGTTGCATGGCTGCCCACACTTATACCCAGCTATTGCCTTGGTGAGTGTCATTTTCTGATTAGTGAAGTGTTCTAGAATAAAAGTAATATAACCTAATAATGCTTTGCAATAGGTAATACAGATATATGTGAATATACTGGAAGAAATGTTATGCATGTGTCCTTCATTTCATGTATTTTCAATCTGCTGATACTTGGGAATTCTTTATTCCTGTTTGAAGAGTTGCTGTGTTCTTCTGCCTTCTTTTATGTATTTCATATTTTAGGGGCTTATGCAGTAAAATTCTTAGAGACCAGTGCATACTTCAGAGCATGCTGAAGATTTAAAAGCTGAGGGAGATTTAGCTCTAGTTTGCAAATGGAATTCTTATTTCCTTTCATATACTTTGATTTGGTTGTTAAGTGCAGCTTCAAACTTTGTAGTTCTTCCTTGTGAATAGAAGTTAACAGGAGATTTTATTTTGTGCTGTATTGTTTTTCATCGTAACTTCAAAATTGGCCACTTGTGAAAAATAAAAAGGAAGCAATATGGTGTTTGAATATTTGAGCACTTTCTACCTCCTGCTTTTCAGGTGCATACTGTAATTCTCCAAGTGCCTGCTTTGTGGCTAGTGATGGACAGCATTTAAGATTATATCAAGCTGTAATAGATGCTAAGAAACTTCTGTGTGAGCTCTCCAATCCAGAAATTTCTGTAAGTGAAAAGCCATGTCAAGTGTTTGCATGTTACAACTTCATTCAGGTGCACTAGGCTCAGACTTGTTGGTGACTGACTAAGCTGGCCGCTGAGGATTTCACAGATGATTCTTCTTGTAAAAATGGATTAGGTAAAGGTTTTTTTTAGCCATACTGTATTTCATTTAATCTCAAACTCTGCATATTGAGGCAGGCCAAAGTTTGATTGGGAAATATCTGTAAAGTGCTTGTACTACAAGGAATAATAACTGTGTGGGTGCACTGCCATCCTAAGGAAAAGTTGAGACAACAATGCAGCATTTGGGGAAAGAACAATAAATTGCTGCATGTGGGGCTTTCCAGATACTCTTCTCACCTTTCAGCCATCAAAACCAGCTGTGCTCTTCATAAAACAGGGAGTGTTACCTGTGTTCTAACTGAATCACAACTAGTGTGTATTTAATGCTTTAGTTAACATTGGCATAGTGATGTTGCACCTGTCTAGCTGGCTGTGCTGCAGAAATGCACAAGAGTTAACAAAACCACTCCCCTGATTCTTTTCAAACAGAAATATGTCGGTGAAGTTTTTAACATCATAAGTCAACAATCTACGGCTCGTCCAGGATGTATCATTGAACTGGATGCTATCACAGAGCTTGTAAGATCTTTTGCTATACTCACTTTCTGCCATAATTAGCTTTTTAAAAAGTGTTAATAGTAAAGGCAATACCTGTAGCTCTCCATCAGGTAAATTTGGGGTACTTAAAGAATGTTTTTGACATATACTTGTACTTGTTTTCAACAGCAGCTGTAAATGAAAATAATGTGAGTAATGAAGGTGCATATTCATGAGGAGTCTTCCGTTGATGTGTTTAACTTAAGTTAAAAGCTCCCATGTTAGAGAGCAAGCTTGAAAAGTATATGCCATGATGTTCACTTCTTGTGTATTTTTACTTTTTTAGCATGGCCGAAAAACACAGTTATTCCATGTTTTTCAAGAAGACTTTATTTTGAATAACCAAGAGAAGGAAATGCCTTCAAAGCAGAACAATTTATCAGATTCTGGTAAAGAATTCTTCTTCATAGAACATAGAAGACTGGTTTTTTTTTCATTCCACATTAAACAAAAGAACTTGTTAAATGGCTTTTATAATTTTAACATCAAATACCTTAATCTGAGATCTTCAGAAGAACATCTAGTCTAATGAAACTTATGGGTGTTTCATTTTGTTTGAGTTGTGTGCAACCAGATTTTCCAAGTTTAAATCACAAGATACCCATTGTGTACTATATTCAGCAGTCCCTTACGTGAAGGGGGAAAGAGTTTTAAATGTGAAGCCTATAGTTGTAGGGTATGACGTAGACAAAACTTACTATGTCCTTCCATGGTGCATGCTCTTCCTTTTTTACATCAACTAAATACTGCTCCTCAGGCCTTGCATGGTATAAAAAGTGGCAGGCCAAACAATTCCTCCTCGCTACAATACTGTGAGTAGTCCATGGTCCTTGGATAGATCTGAATTGCTCTGGAATAAATGATTAGTTTTCCTCAGTGGAATGGCCCAGTTATTCTGTTACATAGCCATCACATTGTTCTATTCCAATGAAATAATGCAGGGGCGGGGGGTAATAGGAGTTATAGTAAAGTTTGTGATACCAGGTCATCTGCAGTACTACATGGAGTCCTGAATGAAAGGAGGCAGAGTTGTGGAAAAGTGTCAAAGGGACCTAGGCAAATACTACTGGATATACATAGTGATTGTTTGGGAGTTGGCTCTTTCTATCTGAGGAAGAGATTTGGAGTAGTGGAGACAATCCCAGCCCTCAGAAGAGTTCAAAAAATGCAAATGGGATGTTGAAAACTAGGAACAAAATAGAGAACAAAAGAAGTGTTACTCTACAGTATAATTGTATGTTTACATCTTGAGTATGATATACAGAAAGAATTTTAAAAGAAATAGGGAAAATATTTTAGACAACTGTATACATCTGTATGTGTTCTGAAAGTCTGTATAGATTGCTGCATGCCATCCCTGTAAGGAATTGGGCTAAACGAAAAACTGTTAAATTAGAACTGTGTCATTTGCATGCATTCTAATTTGAAAGTATTTTATAATATTTTTAAAGCCTTCTTTCCTCTTTAATAATGCATGAAGGTAGTTATCTCATGTTGGTTTTAAAAAGAACAAATTCACTCTACGTTTTTCTGTGGTACTGCAAGCACTGCAATGTGAAAAAGCACAGGGCAAATACAGACTATTCTTGATAATGCTTGATGTATAGACACACCTAAAGGGTTGGAGGAATCATGGAGGAAAAAGAGTCACTAAATTAACTATTCCTTCTTGGTCCTAATGGGTTGACTTTGATATGAAGGGAAGAGAATACCTGGGTGCCCCCTCCAGAAATGGGCACCTATTGATAGTACAGCTCGCATACCGTACTCTTTGTGTAAAACTAGAGCAAGTAAATTCTTGCAGAATTTAGGAAGAAGCATTGTATCACTTGTGTTCCGGACTATACGGTAC
This sequence comes from Pachycephala philippinensis, assembly GCA_013397055.1. Classification (NCBI taxonomy): domain Eukaryota; kingdom Metazoa; phylum Chordata; class Aves; order Passeriformes; genus Pachycephala; species Pachycephala philippinensis. The sequence goes on from VWZT01009554.1 coordinate 57,076, forward strand.
TGATACTACATTCTGGGATTTAACTTTAAACATAGCAAAGTCAGGCAAATATGTTGTCATCTCTGAATGAAAACATTGTCAGTTCTTACATGAGTATACCTGTAATTGTAGTGGTTGTTGGTTGTGATAAAAGACCGAGAAAACTAATGTAACAGTTAGATAGAGTCAGACCATTGCATTTCAGTATTAGTTAATGTTAGCTTAATGTGATTATTTGCTAGCCAGCAAAATTTAGTTTTACTTTCAGGTGAATAACCCCTAAGATCTTCCTGTTCTCAATTTCACCAGGAAACCAGCAGAATGGATTCTCTGAAAAATTCTATTTGATAGTGATAGAGTATACACAAAACCATTCATTGCTACATATGTGGCATTTACATTTGAAGTCAATTCCTGTCTCAGTAGGTAAGCCCTCTTTCTTGTAATTTTCTTTAGAAAAACCTGCTGTCTAGTGAATACCTGCTGTTCAGTGTAATCTAAATTGTATTTCATCTTTTTGAAAAGGTTCTGCAGTTGATTACAAGATTTTATCACAACCATTATCTCTTGGTTACTTAATCTTCTGGTTGCTGAAACTCTTCAGCCTGAGCCCAGAGTTTGGTATTTTTCATGCATTCTAAGGCCAGATGTGTTTAACTGGCTTTAATACAGTCTAACAGTTAAGATGTTTTGCTTTTTGGAAGTTTTTGTTCTGCAATTTATGAGTTTATATGTAAGTTTTAAATTGGAGTGTAGTCTGAAGCACCTAAGAATCAGTGATGCCAATACAATTCTAAAGAATTTTGACGTTCTGAAATCTGCTGGTTCTCTTTCAAACTACCTAACTACCTCTAAAACTATAAAGCTTTAAAGAAGGGTAAGATACACTTTGGTAGTATTCTGTTAACATTTAAAGATTTTAAGAAAACATAAATCTGATATTCCCCACTTACCAGAGGAATCTGTTATGATGCATATTTCTGTCATGTAAACTAAATCAGTACTTCTTACTGTTGCTTTCAAATTAGAGAAAGTGTGTTACTGCAATTAGTTTATAATTTAGTGAGAATAATAAAGATCTAAATTTTCTGATGCACTTATGTGATGAAGAAATTACTGATAAGGCTTTTCAACAGATCTGTTGGAAATTTTCATGTTCCATTTCCATCAATTTCATACTTCAACTATTGAGTTTTATTAAAAAAGGGAAGCATTCATATCACATTCTCTGTGAGCCTATGTTTTAAGGAATAAAATAGCTGTTATTAAAACTTTTCTGGAAAATATCTTATGCCAATTTGTAAGTTAAGACATGAAGGCCTTAATTTTCTCTAGCTCTAGATATTCTTTGCTTAGTGAAACCTTATTTTCAGTGGATAGCCACATACATACCTTTTTGACTGCAGTTTTCATCCTTTTGGTTATACTTTGATTGTTTTATAATTTCTCAACAGTTCTAGAATCTCAGAAGTATTTAATCTGAGATGTCCTCACATTTCTCTTTAAATCTGAATATGAAAATGCATTTTATTAGAATGAAAGTAAAATTTTAAGTCATGTTTTGTCTGTCTCTTTCAGAACTACTAAAGTGAGCAAAGTCACTTCTTACATTAAAAGAAATTGTTAACCTTTTAAAATTAACAATGCAAACTTTTTTTTAGATGAAAAGATAGGTTCAAATCCACCTGAAGAAGCAACACAAACAGAAGAATCGTATTCTTCACCAGATCCAGAGAAGATCCAATCACCTTTCACTCAAAAGTATCGGGCCTGTAGAGCAAATCTTCAGAGCACCAGCCGGCTTACTCTGTCTTCCAAAATGGTGTATAGTCAAGAGCTGAGTATGCCAGAAGGAGTAGAGATAATAAGTGTAAAGCCATCAGCAGGTTTGTGATCTTTTTTTAAAAGACTAAAACAGAGAATCTCTGCCTTTCTGACTTTGGTCTTAAAATAGAAACAAACTAATAGGAAGTTTTGGATTTGTTGTTAGAATTGAGTATTTGTAGGTGAATCCAAAAGGTTTGCTAAAATGTACTTCCCTGACTTAATATCTCCATCCTGGAGCTAACACTGAATATAATATTTACTGTATTCCACATTCTTGCAATAAATAGAATAGTAGAAACACAAATTGTTGTTTTTCTGTCATTCATGAAATTTTTTGGAGGATCTGTACTTAAATATTAAGGTGTTCATCAGTACTCTTTCAAAAATACAGAATTTTAGATTTTTCAATAGCGAAATGTTTGTTTGACAGAGGAGAATATATGTTAATATTCATGTTTAAATAATATAATTTGGCTCCTCTCTAGAGCACAAAATGCAATCAAAGGGTAAAACGGTTTCATGGTATGTTTGTCATACTGTCTTCTTTGTGAGGCCCTGTAAATAACCTCTTTGTGAGGAAGCAGTAATCCTTTTTGTAATTTGGAGTAATAGAATGTTGGCTGAATTAAAATGTTGCTAATTTTGCTATTTAGTATTTCCCCAGGTAAAAGAATATTTTATTTCCTTTTAGGACATCTCAGTTCTTCTTCCATATATCCTGTTTGTCGTGCACCTTATCTGCTGGCTACTTCCTGCTCTGATGGAAAAGTTCGATTCTGGAGGTGCAGGGTTGTCACTGAATCGTCAGCTTCTTCCCTGCCAGAATGCAACACAGACAGTAATGTTAAATATGTATGGGAAGAATGGCCATTACTGATTGAGGATGGACTTCCTAATAGTAGTGCTATTAGTGTTCGGGGGAGGCCAACTGAAGTTAGCTGTGCACACACAAACAGATTAGCAGTAGCGTACAAGCAGGTAGCATCTAAAACCAGCAATCTTTCTCAAGATTTTGTGATGAACGTTAGTATTTTTGAATGTGAATCCACAGGGGGTTCTTCATGGATTTTAGAACAGACGCTTAATTTAGATGAGATAGGCATCATGTTGGACTCTGGTGTTAGTGTTGATAGGAATTTAGTGGCATATAACCAACAAGACACTTCTCTGTCTCATGGGAATATTACACCCAACACTAAGCACTTGGTACACTTAGATTGGATGTCTAGGGAAGATGGTTCACATATTCTGACAGTGGGAATTGGATCAAAACTTTATATGTTTGGTCAGCTGTGTGGTAAGAGGCAAGAACAAAATGGTAATGAGATCGTAGCAGTCTCCCACAGTGGCAGTCCTAAGGCTGCAACCCTATCTGGGTTTGTTCTGCTGCGTTGTGTTGACTTGGTTTCATCTGTAGAGGGGTCACCTCCTTTTCCTGTATCCTTGTCTTGGGTACGTGATGGCATTCTTGTAGTTGGAATGGATTGTGAAATGCATGTTTATTCCCAGTGGCAATCTCCTTCTAAGCAGGAACTAGTTGCTACAGATTCCTACAGTGGAAGTATGCCATGCATAACTAGCTTAATGAAACAAAGCCAGTCAGCTGCCTCAGGCCTGCATCCACCAAAGAGAACCTTGACCAGATCTATGACCAGCCTTGCACAGAAACTTAGTGGGAAAAGGTCTGCGTGTGATCTGTCTATGGAAATGGAAGATTCTGGTCTTTTTGAAGCAGCTCATACATTTTCTCCAACTTTACCTCAGTACCATCCATATCAACTGTTGGAACTCATGGATCTTGGTAAAGTACGCAGAGCAAAAGCCATTCTGTCCCATTTGGTGAAGTGCATTGCTGGAGAGGTTGTTGCTATAAATGAGTCTGAGCCTAATCACGACAAGAGGCTCAGATCTCTGACAATCAGTGCTAGTGGAAGTACTGCAAGAGATCCCAAAACGTTCAGCAAAACAGAGACTACAGACTATATCGAAATAGACTCTGTTCCACCATTGCCTTTGTATGCTCTGCTTGCTGCGGATGACGATTCATCTTACTCCTGTTCAGAGAAGTCCAATAATCAAAATAGTCAAAATAAAAAGGATATGCCCAATGACAGTTACGAAAATCTCTTTCAAAATACTGTTATAAGTACAGATGACCTCGTCACATTTGAGGCTGATGAAGACAGTTCAAAACCAAAAGTCATTGATCTTTCTCAATACAGCCCAACTTACTTTGGACCAGAACATGCTCAAGTTCTTTCTCGTCACTTGCTTCATTCAAGCTTGCCAGGTCTGACTAGGATGGAGCAAATGTCATTGATGGCCTTGGCAGATACAATTGCTACTACCAGTACTGACATTGGAGAAAGCAGAGACAGAAGTCAGGGTAAGTTAAGTTGTCTCTTCCAAGTTAAATGTGCTACTGTGCTTCACAACCTTTCCTAGGATTTCTTCCTATTTTGGAATATTTTTGTGGCTTATAAAGCGATGATGCACCTTTGTTTCATAGTATAACTGTGCCATCACAGTATTTACTAGAGTTTCAAGACCTAATGCTTTGATAAAAAATTAGATTTTCTTCTGCTACCTGGTAATGTCACTGTGAGTCTATCAGTCCACATACTATAATTATTTCTAATTCACTTTTGAAGAGACAGCTTTCTTAATGACAAATATTTGTTGTGCACTGTAGAGAAATTGAGAAATAATTTGGTTTGCTTTTTTTAATACCTAATACTTTTTCTGTTTCTTGCATTAAACAGAACAAATAACTTCAAAAGTTTTTCTATTTGAAATTTTCCTCTTCTCTTCAAGGGAAGAATTATGGATTAAGCTGTCATATTTACAAATTTAAAGTGTTACTAGTCACAAAATTATATTTCTTCTATTAAGACACACAATACTTCGAGTAATTTCTGTAAAGTGTGTGTAAAAATATTTATTTCCAGGGGGAGAAACTCTTGACGAGTGTGGTTTAAAATTTTTATTGGCTGTTCGGCTTCACACATTTCTGACAACGGCGCTTCCTCCTGTGCATCGAGCTCAGCTGCTTCACCAAGGTAACTGATGAGTTTTCTTAGATCAGTTTTAGTGATGTAGCTGTACATATGGCTGGTGTGTTGTTGATCTTCCTCTGCAGAATCAGTGATTTAACTGGTTGGGGTTTTTTAAGAAGATACTGTCCAGTATGAATGAATGCTAGAGCAGAAAATGTTTTGCTTTTGGTAAAGGTCTTGGAACTGAAGTGATTTTTTTCTAACAAGTTTTTAGCTGGCAGGGGAGTGTTTCCATTTCCCCAAATGAAATGGCATTCTAATACCATGTTGTTCCAATAACCTTCTGCAGGAAAAAACGTAGTAGAAAACAGTACTTATTTATGTAGGGGTTTGGTATATATTTGGAAAAAAAAAATTACTACTCGGACATTAAATATTTCTATATGCTTACTGTAATTATACAATCAACTATTTCATATAGGGTTGGGGGTTTTTGTATAATTTAACTAGTTCTATCCCGATATTGCAGATGACAGAATGAGATGGATTTGATTAGTCATTATCGGATCTAAAGGACTGGCTGTGATTGCTCCTTTAGCCATCATGACAGTTGATAGCATTTTCAATTGCATGGCTTGTCACCCCTCAGCTGAATCAGAGGCTGGCATTTGCCAGGACTGCCTTTGCCAGGACAGCAGAGTATTGCAGAGTTAGCTTTCTGATGGAGTAATTTTAGTTGAGACACTTCTGCTTCTGGTGAGCTCAGAAACTGGCGAGAGTGAGAGGTGCCTCCGGGGCTCGTGCAGAAGTGCCTTTCTACAAAGAAGCATCTGGCCCTCACTAGAGTTGCAACTGTCCATAGCCAGCTATGTTGCTGCTTAGTAATTACTGTCTTCCTCATGAGATTTTTTTATTTTAAGTTTTCTTTTGTATCTCTATCCTCAAATGTGTTTTCTGCTCTGATTATCTCAGGCCTGTGCATTTTCTAATCCAAGTCAAAATAGTGAACCTACCTTTCAAAACTTCGAAAAATTTAATCAGTACACTGCGCTTTGTATCATGGCTAATCTTAGTGCCACTTACTATCCATATATTTGAACTTCATAGAGAAACTCTGTTCTTTGCAAACTTATCTGGGGAGTTTGCAGATGAAAAATTGTTTCCAGCTGTATGACTTTTCTGTAATATTTCATATGGAGTCCTAACAAATACTCTTTAAATTTCTGTTGCCTCATCAGCAACGTTCTTCAAAATTCAGTTTGACCTTCTTCCCTTCTCCCTTTCCCACCCCCTTGTTTTCAGATTCTGGATTATTTTATTAATCAATGTCCCCTGAATTTTCTTTTTTTTTTTTTTTAATGTTTATTATGTAGGCTTATCTACTAGTCACTTTGCCTGGGCGTTTCATTCTGTAGCAGAAGAAGAACTCCTAAGTATGCTCCCTGCAGTGCAGAAGGGAGATCCAACATGGTCAGAGCTCAGAGCTATGGGTGTAGGATGGTGGGTTCGAAACATCCATAGCCTGCGGAAATGCATAGAAAAGGTAAACATAGCATTCAAAAAAAAAAAAACAGCTTACCAAAATCTTTCCAAACAGCTGTTCTCCAGGGTTTACTTCCTATTTATGTAGTTAAATTTTTTAGATTCGTGCTGTATTTTTTTGTACGTATAGTTTTTTGTATGAATATGAACTCCTGTATTTAACTAATATTTTTTAGTACTTTAGATTTCAAATTCCAGTGTGGAGTACATTTTTTGCTCTTAGATACTGTATCTTGAAGGTAATATTGTAGAGTGCTTATTGTGGATGCTCAAGATGCAGATGGAGCATATAGTTGTTTTTTATAGCAAAATTGAGAAACAAGTTATGGGAAAAGGTTCTCTTTAGAAACCTGTCAGAAGTGGGAACAACTTAGATATTATATGTACATCTGTCATGCAAATTGATTGTTTTCCATGATAAACAAACGTTCTACTGTTTTGTTTTGGCTTGGCGGGGTTTTTTGTTTGTTTGAGAATTTTGTTGGGTTTTTTATATTAAATATTGTAATCATCACAAATTTGGCAATAAGCCTAACCTCATTATCACTTGTTTTAAGCTCTTGGAAAAGCCAAGTGCGTTGAGCTAGAAAATGACATGCACAAGATACTTTGACTACAAAGCACGCAGTGGTAAAATGCATGTCTCTACTTTTACTTTTAAATCTTCAGTAATTAATCATCATTTTATAAAACTTAACTGCCTTGCGTTAAAAATATTCCAGATATTCTGGGCCTGAGTTTAAGGTTATCTTACATGGGCCTTGCACTATTCTTGCTGCCACTTACCCTTTTTCATTTCCAATCTCCAAAAGTAACCTATAAACAATTTTTCCCCTCTTGTGACTAGGTCCAGCCTGTTGTTCAAGACTCCATCTGTCCTTTGATTACCAAAGCAACTAGTAAATTAATTTTTTTATGATTTTAGAAACTGATTTCAGATATAGGGATGCCCATTTGATCTGCAAAAAAGCGTCTAGACCTGGAAGAGCATGAGCTCAGTGATATAAAAGGGGCTGTTGTATCTTCACGTGTTCTTATATCAGACTCATAAAGAGAGGAGGGATCCTGTATTAAAGAGAACTTCAGGGCACTGTGGGGTGTGGGATGCCAGAAGCAACAAGAATCTAATTTCAGATTAAGTTGTGATTGGTTTTTTTTTGCTTTTGAACTGTCTTCACAGGTGGCTAAAGCAGCTTTCCAGCGAAACAACGATCCGCTTGACGCGGCCATTTTTTACCTTGCGATGAAGAAGAAGGCTGTTATCTGGGGATTATACAGGTATTCAAGCTCTTACATTTCACTGTCTAGTATAATTTTGGGGAAAAAGGTTGAATGTGATTGTAATCCAAAGGAAGCACAAATACAACGATTGAAAGCTGAGGCTTGATTTCTAAACCAGTCATTACATTGAATGAGTGGTTTCTAACATTCTTATATTTACCGAAGGAATTTAGTTGCTGTTTCTGAAGGTAGATGCTTCAAGTTTTAGTCTCAAATCTCCTGTAATTTCAATTGCTGCTTAATTCTGATTTACTTTTTAGGAATAGCAGTGTAGTGTGTGAAATGTCATGCCTATCTTTTGCATAAGTGTTTGCTGTTAAAAATTTTACCTTAAGTTCAGGGGACTGATTTATGTATTTCTAACTGATGTTTCATGATACAGCAGTGTTGCAAACCTTTTGAGAACTAATTTGCATTGTCACTTAAGAGCTCACCTTAAGAAAAATGAGATTTTCTGTGCTTGTATCAGATTATTGAAAATACCATTTTTGTATTTACTGAAGTTTCTGCTGTTTTTAAATATGTAGCCTTCTTAACTCCCAGTGTGGTGAGAGACTCTTCATTTCTTAACACGAGATCTGTGCAAAATTATACTGACATCTGAGGAAATGAAGAACCATAGTGCATGTAATAAAATGTAAAATGTTTTTATCAATTATGTTTGATATGCAGGTCCCAAAAAGATACTAAAATGACACAGTTTTTTGGAAACAACTTCACTGAGGACAGATGGCGTAAAGCAGCATTAAAGAATGCTTTTTCTTTGCTTGGCAAACAGCGTTTTGAACATTCTGCAGCATTTTTCTTGTTGGCAGGACACTTAAAAGATGCAGTGGAGGTAATAAAATTTTTTATGTTTAAGGCTGTTACATTGTCCCAAATGTACAAATACATTGAATGTGGCTTGCATTTTGCATTAGTATGACCCCTGAAGCTTCTTATGCTTTCAATTTGTGCTCTTTTTTCCCACCCCAAACTGATGACAAATACAAAACCTTCATCTTTACATTCTGATTCCTTTTTAGCCGTCATATTAATGATACTGAAAAATGACATGGGTAATTTCTCTGCTCTGATACTAAGGGGCCTACCTACCATGAGCTTCCTTTCAGATTGTCTACCCAGTCTTGTATGAAGACAGCATAATTTCTCATTAGGAAGTTCCAGACCTGGTGTTTTGGCAGGGATGTAGATTAGGTCCTAGAATCCCTTTACAAAAACCAAACCAAACCAAAATTATTTCCTGAATCTGTCTGAATTGCAAAATTGTGAGGCAATTAATCTCTTTGATAATTAAGGATTTGTTCTGGAAAACTTTGTAGCTAAAACAACCAGAATCAAGAGGTAAGAGGTGGCATGTGCACATTGACAATGATCTATTGAAGCGAGTCAGTTTCAAAGATCTATTGTCATGCCATACCTAAACTAAAGAAATGCAAATCAGATCTTTCATGTAATAGTTAGCTGCATCTGTTCTGCGTAGTTCTTGCTCACTTTTTATGGAGCTGATAGACCAATTTACTTTAATCTGAACAGATTTATTTCACTTCTTGTCCTGTAATCATTTTAAGGAGAAATTACAAAGTTTGGTCATTTGAATATACTTACTTTCAACTAGGTCTGCCTTGAAAAACTGCATGACATTCAGTTGGCTCTTGTAATATCAAGACTTTATGAATCAGAGTTTGAAGTGTCTAGTACTTACAAATCTGTACTACAGAAGAGAGTTTTGGGAAGTGTGTCTACTGGAAAAGAGAGCTCAGGAAACATACACCGTGACCCTTTTCTGCGAAGTATGGCATACTGGATTTTGGAAGATTACAGCAAGGCTCTTGACACTTTAATTAAACATTCTATTGAAGATGAAGGAGGTAAGAATACAAGTATTTGGCCTGTTAGGCTGGTTTTAACTACATGTTCATTTAAGCCACTGTTTCTTAAAGTGTCATTTGAACGAAAGCAGGTACCACACAGTTCCTCACCATTGTTAGTAATTAGCTTGCAGCAGTAATGTATGTGGACTTCAACAGCAAATGTGGTGACTGTGTTGTTGTTTATTCTGTATCCCATGAATGCATACTTTGTCCTTTAAGCATGTGAATATCAGGATAATGGAATTACCCTGCAGCTGTTTTTCCAGAAGCAGTTTAAAGAGACACAGTAACTTCTTAAATTAATTTGACTCCCTCAAAACTTAAGACAAAACTTCTGATTGCCCAGTTACATAGGAGAGTCTGGAAGACATGGTATTTTGTAGCTTTTAGTCCTTGGTAGAAACAGTTGACTACAATAATAAACTATCAACAGAAAGATTTTGATAGTTAGATGGTAGAAGGAGGCCTATGTGCATCCTGAAACAGCACATAAGTCTTCTAGAGCAATTAATTTCTATGTTCATTTGCTGGCTTTATAGGCCTTCTAAGAATCAAATTGTATTGTTTCCTAAAGGTAGTGTTTTCATTGAAGTTAAATGCTTCAAGTCCTTGGTAGTTAGCTGGTTTCAGTCCTGGCTGCTGAGAGAAATTGGAAGGGAATAAATGAAGGCTCAAATACTTAGAACTGGGTAACTAATTTGTGAAACTAGTTTAAGTAGAAGTTACATGCCTCAGGATGATTTTGAGCAAATGAGGAATATAATGTTTGGTTGTTTCTATCTTGATCCCATCTTTCTGTGTAAAATAATTTTAAAGTGTTGCTAATTCTTCTGTGGCCAGTTCATTGGCTTGTTTGTGGTGTCTTGCTTTATTTTCTTACCTAGAAGGTGCTTCTTCATGTCCCTCTCTCTGTTAACTGTCATCAGTTGTGCCATAACTCCTGATATAGAGGAGAGAGTAAGGGTTTATTTCAGCTATCCTGAACCCTTTGAAAGCTGTGTGAATCATCCTATGCTGATGCTCATATCTCTTCAGGGTTTTTCTTCTTGTGGACATGAAAATAAAATTATTAGGTGTTGCACTGTTGTGTAATTCATTTATTTGTATGTAATACTGCTACCATTATGTATAAATGTTATGGATTTCCTAGTTTTATTGTAAGTTGCATTTCTTTTAAGATGTAGACAAACTAAAAAAAAACTAATCCAAATTTTTTAAAATAGACTTTAAGTAAAAATCTGTAAGATATAACATCTTATTGTCATTCAGAGATGGAAGATGGAGACTTCAGAAATCTAAAACGAACAGAAAAGTACTCTTGTTGAACTGCAGTAAAACTAGCCTGACTACAAGGAAAAGAAACGGCAGCTGTTTTAATTAAAAAGTCTTGCCTGCTGCCCCACCCTGCTTCTTTTTAGTAGGTTTGGCAATGTCCTCCCCACTGAGATATTTAAATTATAAAGGTGCAAATGAGGGTGCAGTGAAATAAACACTAGAATAAATGTATGAAGTAGACAGTAGAATTGATCTTAAGACCTAAAAGCCTTCTGATGAACTTAGGACTTTGCAAATCGGTTATTTCATATAGAGTGGTAGATTTTCCTCATGCTGCCATATCTTTTCAGATGAAGGAGATGGCTCATCAAGTTGCAACCCTGCAGTGTTCAACTTCTATAACTACTTAAGAACACATCCTCTCTTGCTGAGACGACATTTTGGCTCTTCTGATACATCTTCCACACACATTTGCCTAACAGTAGAAAATGGATTAGCTGACAAAATCAACCTAGGTGAAAGACGGCTGTTTTTCACCACCGCGTATGCTCATCTAAAAGCTGGTTGTCCTATGTTGGCCTTAGAAGTGTTATCAAAGATGCCCAAAGTTGTCAAGAGGTCAAAGTCATTCTCTAAATCCCCTAGTTTAATGGATACTGCTAAAGATTTCTCACCATGTTCTCCAGTTAAGGAGTTTGAAACAAAAGATCAAGCTTCCAGTATTGATTGGTCACAGCCAGTATTCAATGGTCTAGGTTCATCTTCAGATTGTTCATCAGAAAAACATTCAAGTTCCACTCTTTCCTTTGATTGGAGCCAGCCAAGTGCTCTATTTGAAGATGAACAATTGCAACTACAGTCAGACAGTGATGAAAATGATGAGAGTGAAGATTCTTCCTTGGTAATGAAAGAGCTAAAACCTCTGAAGAAACCTGAAAAATTACATGAAACAAGTTCTAGCTACACAGAATCTTTTAGTGTAGTTGATGACAAAGACATTCTGAGTCCATCAGAAGATATCCTTTCAGCACAGCTGAAGTTCAGAGCATGCCTGAAAATTCTTACTGTGGAGCTTCGTACACTGTCCACTGGCTATGAAGTAGACGGTGGAAAGTTGCGGTATCAGCTTTACCAGTGGCTTGAGAGAGAAGTGGTGGCTCTTCAGAAGACCTGTGATTATGGTGTTGAAGTAGAAGAGATACAGTCAGGAATTCGAGGGATGCCAGAGGAAGCTACATTACATGAAAACACTGAAGACTTAGCTGACCAGCAAAAAACTATGCTACAGAAAGAAGACTTTCAGAAAAGACGTCAATGGCTTTTGAAATACCAGTCACTCCTAAGAATGTTCCTTAGTTACTGTATACTTCATGGCTCCCACGGTGGAGGCTTGGCATCTGTCAGAATGGAATTAATTCTGCTTTTGCAGGAATCTCAGCAGGTATGTGGGGAACTTAGGTTGTGTTTTCTCTGCTTCAGGTTTGTAGATTTATTTCGGAAGTGTTTCATAATGTTTTTGATGTGTTCCCACTATAGCATACACCTGTTTTGTAGTAAATCTAAATCTGTTTTTAATACGTTATGTTTTTTGTACAGTGTTTGTTTTTGTTGTTATTTTTTAGAATCCTTTTCCCTCTTTCAAAAGTTCTTATGTTCCCTTAAAGAATATGTACTATTGCTTTTGTGTGTGTGTTTCTTGTTTGTTTTTAGGAGCAGTCAGTACAGATACCTTCCAGCCCTCCACCAGAGCAAAGCTCCATACCTCTCCTATTTGCTTGCACAGCTAGTGCCAAAACAGTGGTGGCTAATCCATTGCTACATCTTGGCAATTTAACCCATGATATATTACATGCCATAATAAACCTTGATTCGCCACCTCATCCAGATACTCAGAACAGCAAGGTATGTATTTTTTTACAGTTGTTTTGTTGTTGTTATTATGTAGCTTGCTGAAGTCACAATTTTTTTTCTGACAGCATGAAAACTTTGTGCTGTGCCTATCTGTGACAAATAATAAAACTGTGGAAGATGAACATTTTCTGTAGTACTTATCTTGAGCTAAAAGAAATGTCCATTGATCATTACTCATTGTTGAGGTGGTGAGCATCTGGTTCAACAAGCTATTGCAGATTGGCTTGTCTCAGAACTGGATATTTGTCCAAGAGGACATTATTGTGGAAAACATGTTACACTACATCATCAGCATCATATCTGTATTTTTGGCAAGATGATCATTACTTCTGTTATGTCAATGGCAAATTCTGCATTTCAGTCTTAGACCTAAGTAAAATTAAACGTTGAAGTATAAAAACTGATTGTCAGCAAAGTTCAATAAACTCAGACTTTTTTGTGGAACAGTGTATGTAGAGTTGTTTTTAAAAATTGTTTCTGTAAGACTTCTCCTGTATTTAACCTTTGACTGGAAATAAAACTTAGTCTGTCCTGAAGTTTTGTATTTGTTAGGTCCCAAATCATGTCTGCTTTTACTAAGGATTTCTAGAGAACACGGAAAAGATTGCTTAGTTCCTAGTTAGCTTTGTTTTAGAGGAAACAAACAAATAAATGTAATAAACTGTTTTTGTTTTAATGGAACCTTTTAGATCAACAGATTCTCTTGCTTTTTACCTAAGTGTGTTTTGTGATACATTAAAAAAAACCTATCAGCTATGTTAAAAATACTGATCAGTGTGATACTGAGTAAATTGAGTGTGTGTCCAAGAGCTGCACAAGAATAGGTCAAAAACTAAGCTGCATTATAGTTTTCATTCTGAAATAAAGTCTTTGTATTCTGAGCCAGCAAACTGCCACTGTCTTAGGGTGTAATTAGTTAGGACTGTTGTATACAGGCTTAGTATGTTGCTGTTTATTAGCTGAAAACATTTCAGATAGAGCTGATCCGTGATTATGTGTTGGTGGGGTGAGTTTTCCCCCATCCTTTTAATTGCAAAGTGGACTGATTTGTCTGATATAAATTCTGAAGAGAAAGATGGCTTTGTAAGTGCATAACTACTTACACCTTCAAGGTCCAGTGCTTGTTGCAAATCTGTATGCAGAGGGAAAGGCTGTGAGTCTAACCACAGCTCACTTCGGGTGTAATATGTTCTGTAAAACTTTGTCTTACAGATATACGTCATGCATACCTTAGCAGCGTCGCTCTCTGCTTGCATCTACCAATGTCTCTGTGATGGCCACAGCTACAGGTAAAGTCTATGAAAATTGATTTTTAGACAACTGTCTCATTGCAGTCATGATAATAGATGGGGCACCAGAAGGCAGTATTGACACTTGCCTACCTGTAGAAAGTGCTATCACTTGAATAGCTGTAAACGTAACTTTTAAAAATAATTTCCTGCTTTTCTGTTTCACAGCTCATTTCAAGCAAATCAGTTCACTGGGACAGTGTATCAGACAGTCCTGTTAACTCAGCGTCATTCTTTAAGAACTACAAGCTTAGAAGAAACAGTGACTCCCAACACATCACCTGCTCAGTGGCCAGGTATCTAGGCTTGATTTGTTTCTTTCCTCTTAAGGAAAACTGAGTTACCTGTAAGAGCATGCAGCTATGCTTTGGACTTTCTAGTGGTATTTGTAATAGCTGTGTGGTAAAATTGAGTTCTTTGATTAAAATGTTGGGATTTTTTTTTCCAGATCCTCTAAGTTATCCTCACTAAGTCAAGCTGGTTTATACTGCTTTCTTTAATGAAAAAATGTTAGTGCTGGATCTAGTAAAGAGCAACTAAACAGGAAGTAGGGTAAAGTCATGTCCAGTGCTCTACTTGCTCCACCTGGAGCACCAGTATTGTACTTCCTTACTCCTAAGAAGGACTGGGAAGGCTGTCTTAGTTTGTGCTTCAACTAAGAATTATTTTACCTTATGGACAACTTTTGAACTAACTTGAAACTATTAACAATGAGGCATTTATAATAAATCATGTTTTTCTGTAGCTCTAGAATTCATGTCAGATTTCAGGTAATATTAAAGTGTGCTGAAAGCCTATGCTGGTGAAACTACACTAGGGGCCTACACTAGAGGGAGTGTTATCAATGTATTATATCTAGGTATGAGCTTCAGTTTACAGCACTAACTTTAATGTAAGCATAGCCAAGAAATATGCTTACTTATTATGAGATTTGTTCTTTAAATCAGAAAATTTCCCTTTAAAATCTTCTTGGACAGCCTTAAGCAGTCTTTGTGTTTGATACTATGCCATTTTTTTCTTTTCTTCCAAACATTGTCATGAATTTAGAGATTTTAGAGAGAAACCAGATTGTCATCTATTTTCTTTTTATTTAATTAATCACAGAGTTAAATTTCTGATGAATGGGGCAAGGAATTGTTAGGAGTTGTTCTTATGAGTAACATCACCTTGAACTGATTTTTCTATTTTTTAATAGATTCACTTGCTATTTGTGCAAATTGGAGAACATGACAAAAAGCAGAATTCTTTGGCCACCACTATTTGCATTTTCACTTGTGTGCACTAAGTGTCACAGTTGAAGCCACATCTGAAACTATACCCTTTTGTGGGAGCATAAAAACACTACAAGATGTTTAGTACTTGGGTGAAAGAACACTTGCCAGATAATGTAGTGCAAGTTGTTGCCCATAATTTTTTGATTGGTTTTACCTCTGTAAAGTGAGAAGATAGAATTTCAACTTACAGGATTATATGGTAGTTATAATTGAAAAATTGTTACGCATTTCTTTAACCGTTAGTCCAAAATGTGAAGCTAAAAAACTAATAAATTGTTAAAAATAAAGAGCACACCTCTTTCTCCTGGAGTTTTCAACTTAGATTTCAATGTCTAGAACTTGGATTTTTTCTGCACTAGAAACTACTAAGTAACAGAGGCCGCCAGACAAAATACCCATGATAATCTGGAGTATGTTCACACACACATTTGTGCTTTCTTAAAGAATATGTTTATTTTATGTAAACAGGAATGACGGCTCTAATACGTCTCTTGAATTCTGCTGGTGAGGAGGCCCAGCCAGGTCTCACAGTTCTACTTTGTGAAATTCTAACTGCAGTCTATCTCAGTCTGTTCATCCATGGCCTTGCAACACATTCTAGCAATGAGCTGTATAGAATTATGGCTCATCCACTTAACAACAAAATGTGGTCTGCTGTCTTTGGAGGAGGAGCTCATACGCCCAGCAGAGGACAACAGCAATTAAAGACAAAAACTGGTCAGTTCTCTTGTTTTACGTATCTTTGTCTTCTGGGTTTTTTAAGAAAATTACGTGACTGCTGAAAGCTTAATTACTTTAAGTAGTTTGTGTTAAATAAGAATTCAGTATGGTTTTGGATTTGCGTAGAAGAACAAGGATCTGAAATTATTGGTGTAGATACTGTGTAGAAGAGAACAGTGAAGCAGAAGTGAATGCTACTGAAATAAGGTTTCCAAGTAGCACAGTTGCTCTAATATGAGGGAGCTAAGTCGATCTTAGAGAGTTTCCAATACTATTACAGCCTAGGTTTTAATGTTTATTTTAAAGCTTTCCAGTTCTCTCATAACTGGAATATATTCCCATTTTACAAATGCAGTATGTTTTCTCTCTTTGACAGGTAGGCACTTCCCAATGCCTAGCCCACATCAGGTAGTAGTGTTCTCCATGGAATGCGTGGGGTTTTCCAAATCCCTTACCTCCTTCAGTACTCATAGTCCTACCAAACCTTCAGGCAAGATCCTAGATTTAGTACTAGGCCTCTACATGCAGTTTGCTATGTGTGGTTTTTTTTCGCATATGCAGAAAGACAGAAAAACTTCTGTTTGCAAGCCATGACATCAAAATTTAAAGTAAAATTTTGTAATTAAAGAAGCACATGAATTGGGCATTTTTAAAAAAGAAAATTGTCAGTGCTGTCATATTCTTACGGCTCTTCATTTGAAATCAATATTAAATATACAATTACTTTGACCATGGTTTGAAAAGATCAGAAGTGTTTCATATCTTTGTTGGAGAGCTGCTTGTTTTGCTTTTTGAATATAAGCATTATTATGCATGTGGATTTCTAGGTGTTCATTCCAGACATTACAAATGAAAGGTGTCTTGTTGATATTCAAACTTGATGTTCTAAGAACCCTTTAGAAAAGCAAACAACTCCCAAGTTTTAAATTCAGGTAATGATAATTGTCCTCAGGTCCAGAATGAATTCCTGTAATGCTTTTATTTTGGTACAGTTACGTGCTTTTTAATTTAGTTGGACTTCTATAAAACCAGGAGCAAAAATGCTACCATTATGCAAGTTTTTTAAAGGAAGATTTTGTAAAGATAAATTTACTTAAACTGTGATAACTTTCTAAATCACATTTGAATATATATGCAGAGAGATAAAATGTAACTTCATATATTTAAAAAAAAATTTATTGTTTATATTAGATGTATGTTACATACCAAAATGTCTTACCTTGCATTTGAGGAAAACTGTAAATGTGATCTGTTTAAATATCTTCATCAGACTTTTAGGGAAAGTGTTTTCAGAGTAGAGATCTTTAACCAAAAGTGAGCTCTTGTGCTAGATCCGATTAGCTTTCTTTGTGGTATTGAATAAATATTTCTCTTTATCACTTTGGGTAATATGTTTGCTGTTACAGAATTGTCGGAAGCCCTAACTGGCTTTTGTTGGCAATTCTGCTAACTAGGTGTTGGTAGCTGTATACTAAGCTGTGTTAATGGTTTACCACTGGTTTAAAATGATAAGTATTTTTACAAAGAAGTGTATTCTGAAATGTATACTAAATATAGCCTGTCTGCTGCATGTTTTTCTTAAGAAGGAGTGCTGGCTGTCTGATTGCAGGTTTAATAAAAGTGTTGCTGGAAGAATCCAGAAGCTCAAACTAAAAATTTAAAGGAAGAAGGGACATTTTTAAATACTAGTTTGTAGGGATAATCACTAGAAAGAGGCCTAGTGAGGTTGTAGAGTCTCTATCTTTGGAGTTATTCAAAAACTTGAACAAACTAGGCCATTAATTAAGTCAGCCCTGTTCTGAGCAAGGGGTTGGACCAGGTGTCTTTCAGCCTATGTAATTCTAGGATTCAGTGAGATATTATTTGTTTTTAATGTGTGTTTATGTAAAGCAAATGTGGGGGAAAGGTATTTCTCCAAAATCTTTTCTCTGTCACATTAAAAAAAAATGGTGGGTGAAGAAAGAGGAAAACCCCAGACTTCCAGTGAAGCAGAGGAATTAGGATTAAAATCAGTTATATTTTTGTGCCTTTACTGTTTGTGCCACCAGAAGCAGAAACTGAGAAGTGACTGGAATGCTTGTTCCAGTCAACTATGCCATATTCTTCCATGATATTATTTAGATCTTTTCTATAGCTTACCATTTTGTTAGCTTAACTAGACTCTTTTCCCTTATGTTTACTTCTATATTTTTGTGAAATGTTTCCACTCTCAAATGGAGATCAAAAGCTAAAAGTTCTGAACACTAATAATTCTAATACAGTAAGACTACACATGTCTTCTCCTTCCTGCCTCCCCTCCAATCCTTTAGTACATATCTGAATGTGGATGTTGATCTCCAAGTTTGAAACTTATTTTAAGAGATCATAACACTATGTACAGCATTGGTCAATAAAGTTATGTTATTTCCCTTTCTGCTCTTTGCTTTAGTTGACTTGAGCACATAGTAGCTTTGAATATAAAATTTCACTTAAATAAATATGATCTTTCTCTTAGACTCAAACTGTAGAAACAGGAACCAAAAACCAGTACCTGGTAGTCTTACAACTTCCTAACCTCTATTAGGAATTAGTTTTTTATGAAAAATCTGTTTTAGTGCCTCTGTCACATAAAGATCAGACAAAACATAACAGTTTGAATGCTTTTCAGCGCAATATACTTTTCTGTCATGTTTCTTGTTTTTGCAGTTGCAGCAAATTATTTTGGTAAACAGTACTAGCACATGATGTTTTGTTTTCCAAGAGGCAATTATTATCTGAAAAAGAACCTTGTTGTTGATTATAGCAGATTTTTTCAGAATCATATTTACCATATTTCTCTTGAAAACTACCTTAGAAAACTGTTTTATAGTTTAAGTCTGTATAGAGATGGCAAGTTCCCTATCATCCAGAAGGTTCTTAAGGAAGAATTTAACCTTTGCTTTAACAGTTAGAAATCCATAGATTCATTTCATGTATTCAGTTATTCCATGCTGCAAGAGCAAATGAAGGGAAGCTGAAAGAAATATGCCTTTTAACTCTTCCTGGGAGGGTGGAAGGCAGGTAACAGATCTTTTGATTGTCATTGCATGTCTTAGAACCTGGCAGAAATTAAAGGATTTTCCTTGTCTGAAATAGTCCAATATTCTTGGGAAATAACATAAATTTTACATTTGTCTTATAAGTAAAATGGGAGAAAAGATAAATGCTTTAAAAAAAAAAAAAGAGTTTTAACTAGAAATAGATGAGAAATTTGAAAGTGCATGTAGTTGGTAATTTGAAATCCCAAATAACAGTCTGAATTTTAATTAATTTTTTAATGTATTTCATTTCTTTTATAATGTATAAAAAGAAATTTGTATTAGGAGTGTGTTTTTCAAACCACTTAAGTGGTTTTACTTTCATTTACCTTAAATACTGAATTTTTTTCCAATGGCTAGCCTGCAGTTTTCTTAAAAAAAAAGAGTGATCCAACAGAAAGGAATAAAGTACTTTTTTAAAGGAAAACACTTGCTTTTTGAATTCTGCTTAGAAAAACAACCTGCAGGCATATACTTGCTCATTTCTGTATCATGCAACACTTGCTCCTTATTCCATGCCTAGTGAATTTCTTTTTTTTAAGCAGTTGCTAAAAATCAGCTAAAAATTCATAGTGATGCATGTGCATGCTCTTTCTTAACTGATAAGCTTTAAATAATGAAATGAAAATGCATTGTACTGCAGTTATTGTGGTTTTGACGTTTAGTACAGGTAAGTGGATTTCAAATACTATCCCTAACAGGAAAAAAAAAAAATTATGATATAGTATAGTAGTGCAACACATAGTGTTATGATATTCCTGTTTTAAGATGAGATGTCTTCATCTTTTATTAGATTCCATATATAAATTATTTTGTAGCTGTTGTGGTTTAACCCCAGCCATCAGCCAAGCCCCAGGCAGCCGCTCACTTATTCCCCCACTGGTGGAACCAGGTAGAAAATGGGAAGGGTGAAAGATAGAGAAAACTCATGTGCTGAGATCAAGACAACTTAATAGCAAAAGCTGTGGATGCAAACAAAGCAAAACAAGGAATTAATTCACTGCTTCCCACAGGCAGGCAGGTGTTCAGCCATCTCCAGGAGAGCAGGGCCCCATCATGTGCAGTGGTGACTTGGGAAGACAAACACAATCCCTCCAAATGTCCTCCACCTTCCTCCTACTTTCCCCCTCTTTATGTACTGACCATGATGTCACATGCTCTGGAATATCCCTTTAGTCAGCTGAGGTCACCTGTCCTGGCTGTGTCTCCTCCCAGCCTTCTGTGCACCCCCTACTTCCTCAGCAGTGTGGAAGTACAAAAAGCAGAAAAGGCCTTGACTCTGTGTAAGTCCTGCTCAGGAATAACAAAAATATCTCTGTGTTACCAGCCCTGTGTTCCGCACAAATCCAAAACACAGCCCCACATCAGTCACTGGGGAAGAAAGTTAACTCTACCCCAGCTGAAACCAGCACAGTAGTTCAGCTGCTTGTGATGATAATGGTCATCTTCATACATGATCAAAAATCTTCCTGAATCTTGGAATAACATGTTTATTCCTGGTCCAGAAATGACCAGAAATAATTAATAAATTCCATCAGCTAGAGTGAGTACAGAGAATTTGTCCATTTGAAGAAAACAAATAAAAAATGATGAGGTATAAGAAACCTGGAAGTTTTTTTTTAAAACCATATATTTAAATCTTACATGGCTCAGAGTTAAAAATCTTACAGTTGGCTCAGTATGTGTTATGAGCAAATAAGTCTTGTATATGGAAATACCTGTTTGTAAATTACCACTGTTTTTATGTTCAGAGTGTTAGACAGTCTGTTTTCAAGTGATTGGAATACCCATAAGAGCTTTGAAGGACATAGTCTTTCAGGCACCTATCAAGACTCAGAAAGTTTCCTGTGGATAACACTTTAAAAAAAAAAGGGTATAGGAAATACTTCTTTGGGGTAGTTTACTCCAGGAACACACAGGTGTGCTGGCTCTTCTTTTGCTGTCCCCAGCATTATTTACAGAAGGTAATTTTTGAAGCTTCAGTGGTTGTTAGTTTTGTTGGCCCTTGGTAGCAGAAGGGAATAGGAAAGTTAAAACAGTAAGGAACCCACTGCATTTGTGATGTTCATATTAGTTCGTCCTTGCAACTGATCTGGGCCAACGTGCTGATGCTTGAACTCGGTGACAGGGATATCTGTTCCTCAGGTGAGCTCTTTAAGCCGACAGATGTGTGTCCCCCATCTGGTTTGA